>MU898674.1:0-21478 GCA_036418205.1 Ostertagia ostertagi | reverse complement strand
ATTACTCTGAAAATCCTATTGATTGCAAAACTAGTGAGGAGTCGAAGAAGTGGGAAATCTGGTTACAATATGCGCAAGGTTGCTCGCTAGAGAGTAGGGCTCCTATAGCCTGGACTGGAACCGAACGGAGAAATCGGTCTTCCTAGAACAAGGGTTTCATCCAAGCTGTTGCGTTTTTTGCTTTGCTCTTCATTTATGTGATTTCTCATCTATTTTTCCGCGTTGTCGAAAAGTCATAGGGCTGCGAGAAGGCCGTAATTATCTACTACTATATCTAATACTATATCCAAGTAGTAGAATGTCCTTGCGCGGAGAGGAATTCAATTCTCCTCCCTCAGATCACCAGAGTTGCGCGATCATTGAAGCCCAAGATTGTGCTTGAGCTTGGGCTTAGGCTTATGCTTACACCTTGGCTTATGCTTGAGTCTATGGTTGGCGCTTAGGCTTAGTCTTAGGCCTGCTACGAGCAAATGAGGGCTGTTCTAGTTGTAGCTGACCGACCTGTGGCGGAGAATGAAACACACTCGTGCAGAACTAACTGACTATCTCGGGAACGTACCCGTGATTCCGTCATGACACTGTCCACATCTGACCTTCATGATGCCCACTCCCATCTCCCTTGCGTTCTCTATCTGATACCCAATTTCTGTACACGATACACTCATACAGGCTAGAAAGCTAAAAGTTAACAAAAAAATTGAAACAAAAAATTCGAACAAAAATGTGGAAATGGATCGATTATTGAATCGCTCTGAAAAATCAAGGCTCCAAGTAGAGTGGGAGCAATAAACGTTAAATCATAGATAGCTGGGCTAACAAACGGCAATGTAATAATTTATGTACCCACCCAGTTTCATGTGTCTCTCTGCATCTCAAGAACGCGCTGATTCGAAGGAATCCTTCCGGAAAAATCTTGCATTCTTTCCCAACATGAATATGTCAGTTGTGATCACTAGAAACAGCACACAAAGTTTCACGCATGAAGATTCGGTTTCCGAAGAGAAACAAACTTACAAAAACACACTCTATGGACAATCGAAGGTAAGTGGGCGGAGCCAAAGGCGAGGCATGGAAAGAAGTCCGCCTTGGGCCGGCTACGTATCAGGCGACGCAATGAAAGAATCGGGTTAAAGCGCGCGATTTCGGAGAGTAGAGACAAATCGATCGATAGAATAGGATGGAGTAGAAGTGAGATGGTAAACTCGTATAGCGTAATAGCGATCGCAGTAACAAGTCCAAGCGAAATGTTATCGCATTCTAAAAATGATGCCGGAAAGCGTTTCTAGTAATTGCAACCCGAGAACCAAGTGGAAACGCGACCGTTCCTTTTGTCACTGCCAGGTCTCCAGGACTCTTGGAGGCCCGAGTCATGGATTTCGTTCGCCAAACCACGTCTGCTGCGACCTTGACAATGTCCGGAGCCGTAAACTTCCTGAACGCGCTATCGCAGGCCTTTCTCCATCTCGGTTTTATTGCACTATCTATCTATCATACGATGCTTATCGACGGAAAAACGCACACTGATAGTCCTTCACCAGGAACTTACGAAGCGATTATGTCGTTACGGCTTCCTTTGGTCCTATAAGAGAGAGAGCACTGGACGTTCATCTTATCCAGTTAATGTGTTCTTGGCGAATATCAAGTTGCCGTCGTCGCCACATATTAGAGTTTTTTTTAAGCGAGTGGAAAATCACTTTTATTATTAAGCCTTTGACGTCTTACGAGAAAGGCGATTTCGTCGTGAGTATCCAAAACGGGTCTCCTCTGTCAAAGCCCATACGAAACCATCCCTTGTGAATGCTTTACCCGCGATTCCGCCTCATAGCTCAACCATCCTACTAAATGTAAAGCAGCTCCCGCCCACTCAGCCACCCTGTTTTAACGCTGAACGCAGCTAGACTCCAAAGCTGTCTTGAGCCGGAAACGTTATGAGATTAGACGCCTGAGTACAGTTGCTAATGGTCCTATAAGGGCTCTGTCTTCCGCATCATTGTATCTGGGTATATACAGGTAAACCATCACAAGAACGCATTTCGCCGTACCTGCCTTTCCAGCCTAGTATCGGTCTAGCTATTCCACAATCCTTCACCCGCACAATCCGCAAAATCGTCCGCACAACCTTTTTAATCGTCCAGGCCACTGAGTCATACCAAGGAACTATCTATTGAGGCCAGCTGAGCTAGCCACCAAAACCGCTGTGATGCGGGCCACTATGCCACTCTAAACAAAAAAAGCAATTTTTTTCTCTTTGTTCTCATCGGACGATGGATCCGAAGCACAGTTACATTATCGGTGAGGTAAGAATCACGATGTTTTCGGAGAAACGAGTTCCCTTAAATGCCGCACAATACAAGAGAAAGGGGTAGCACGACGGACTCTTATCTAATCCGTTCCCTGCGCTTTATTTTTCTTTCTTGTTTAGTGGTAGGGCGGTAGATTTTGGAGCTTTTTAGAGTTTTTTTTGAACCCAATGCCATCAGTGGAGGAATCTTCGAAGCAGAATCCTGGCACGACAGTCCAAGTGAAGCGGTTCGTCCAGTCTTTGCAGGTCAACACCTTTGAAGAAACATCAACCCTCAGGAAGATGTTGGAATCCCACGCAAGGCGCGCCACATCTAACGCGCATAGCTGCCACTGCGGCAAAGGCAGCTTTAGCCAGCTTCACTGTTTCTCCGTCCGTAGCAGGACTGTTATTTGACGCCCTGACCTCTGCTACTCGCTGTCCTCCCATACTGTCCTCTCCCTGCTCATTGCCATAGCAAAGCCGCACTGCTGAGGTGATAGAAACATCAGGCTTTCTCACCTCACCATCAGTAGTGCGGCAGATGGGCTAGAGGATTTCGAAGAATAAATGTCCTGTTTCTCTAACTGCGCGCCCATTTCGCACCAGCACTTTCATATAGAGTGAACCAAGAACCACACAAGATCAAGGTCGGTCCCGAGGCACGCCTTCAAAGCTTAGTATGTTATTGGTCATTTGCGATCATTGTCAGTCATGATCATAAAATCTTAAAAACGAACACGTACAAGTCCCATGGATTCTGAGCACTGGGTTGATCCATTACATTACTGCGTGGTGCTTGAGTGTATTGACAGATTAATGAATCATACACGTGTTTCGTCCATAGTTTGGAATTTTCTTACGTAAGCAGCCGGGTTATTTGCAGTATCGACTGTGAGGTGCAGCTTTCTATAGTATCACAAGTCAACTGACAAGGTAGAAAAAGCTGAAAAAAATAGAAGGCTCACCATTGCTTAGTGCGCCATGCTCTCGACATTAGCGCCGAGATAAATAATTTATTTATTTATTTACTATTCCAAATGAGACAATGTTATATTTAAATGGCCCGGGATTAGCCCGACTAGTAGGAAGGATACCGCGAGGGAAATTGTAAGACCCGTACCTACCTAGATCACTTCAACTTGGTCGCGAAAATCGCGCGGTTAGGGCGCTAATCCTTACGGGCCTCCAACCATCGAACGCTTCCCACCCACCGCGAGATGTGGTGAGATCAGCGTGCATTGATGTAGAGATCAGCGTGCTCTCTCAAACGACGTTCTCTCTCGCGTGTTTTGACCTCTCTGATCGCCCTGTCTTGCCGTCGTACCACATCCGACCTTTTTGAAAGGTTAAGGCCTTAAGTTCAGCGTTCCCAAAGAGTTCTCTCGCTTCCCTCTCCACTTTGGGGTCGCTCCGCAGCTAAGCTATCACTGCGAAGCGCTCTTAGCACCAGTTTAATTCCGGAGTTTGCCTTTAAAATGGGGACAGTAACAACAAATAGCATTAAATATATAAATATATGCAATATATACATGTACAGCAAATTAATACGGGAAGCTTAGGATAATACAGGAGTTCAAAGTAAAGTTATGAAACAAGTTTTGAAAAGCAGCTGATTGGCTAATAGAGTACGGGGGGGGGGGAGGCGGGAGGATCCAAAGGGCCACCTAGGAGGAGAAGGGCAATGGCCGGCCAACATTGCAAGCCGCCCAGCGGGGAAAGCGACCTCCGGATACCAACTTAGTAGTCCGCCCACCCCTGCTAGAGCGTAAATGAGGGTAGGGGGAAGGGGAATACTGTTCGTTTTTCCTAATTTCCTAAATATTTCCTTTTGTCTGTGCATCTTCTTAATTGACACATTTATGTTTTTTATTTTACACCGTCCATGGACCAATAAAAGGTCGCCAAACATCATACTAGCAGGTAGCCTTTTACGATGATCTATGGAAGAAAACGAAAAAAAAGTACCGATTGCAAGAGAACCTATAACGAAGAATGGGAAAGGAAAAGTCCCATGCAATAATTTCATTGCTGTCAATTTAGAGCCTTTATCGAAATTGGTGTAATGGATACGGAGCAATATGAACGGTCGGACTACTTCTTCATCGAACTCGGCCCACCCATTTGGGCAAAGAAGATGAGCGGTGAGTGACTGATTGTCGAATTTTTGCTCAGCTCCTAGCTGGCTAGAGAATTCTTCAGAATTTCCTTTAACTTTCGGTAGGTGTCTTTCTTCTTACCTATTCTTCTGAGACACTTCTCCTCGGAATGTTGTCTATTTCTTGTGAGAGCTTCTAGTATGGAGCACAGTACGATGTCAATCGTGTCGTGTTTCGTTTCCGCAATACATTTGCACAAAATTTCTACAACAGCTCTGCAATTGTTGCGCGAGTTTGATCAGCCCTCTCCTTACCGCTAACTGCAGCACTTATGCAGGCACTGGTTCAACAAGAACAGATTCACAAGGTGGAGCGCATTAGTACTCGTGTAAAAAGGCATGGCGCTGAATGAGTGTCGAGTTCCTCAAACTACTAAAAGTCGGTGCTATCAAAAAAGTGACTGAGGTGTGGTATATATTATCGCGGCCCCCCATCTCCTGCTCTTTGCGCTTTATGGTTAGGGGATTATATGGATTGTTCGAGGAAATTTCTATCCTAATATTAAATGCTAAAATTCTGTACACACTGTATCACCGAGAATCCCGGCTTCCCCTGCAAACCCCGCCTACCCGAGATGAACAGATCACATTGATGTTATTCCGTTCCACCTTCAGACCAAATGGGTAACACCAGAACATGATAGCTACCGGGACGATTTCGACAAAAATTTCACGCCATATTTAACAGAACGACGTTGCTTTGGTACGTTCCTAGACCCTCGAATCTTAAAAGGCCACCTAAAGATAAGGCGTCTGCGGTAACAACATTGCTACTTCTCCGACAGATGAAGTTAAAGTACGGAAGAAAGCGATGAGGGTGAAAAAGAAGGAAATAACAATTACTCGGAGAAAAAAGCAAATCTTGGAAATACACTGATTACCGAAGACCGTCAGTATTTTCACGTGCTTGTTAGCAAAAATTAAACTCCTTCCATCGCAAATTTTTGTTGCATTTTTAAATTTAAGGTTTTTTTTAAATAGTCAAGTTCTTATTCAGTAAGGGGAGCATATAATGTGACAGTTCATATCGCCTGAACTAATCCACTTTTCCGGGGAAGAATGCTTTGAAGTGCTTGTGAAAGCTGGAGCGAAATCGTTCACGCACCCTCGGGGATTTCCTATCCTTTCAAAAACTGGAACTTCTGTAAGGATCTGAACTGTTGTACCACACATGCCCTCTCTTCTCCTCTTAATTGACTGAGTACCGTAATAAAAGCCATTTGAATATTACCACTCTGCATCCGCACTTTCAGTTCAGCACAAAGTTACACAACCTAGGTTTACCACAGTGGTGTCCATGATATTTATATATGTAACCATATATATTTATACCAGTTTTGCCTTCGCCCGCCTATTCCCGCGCGCATGCCACAGGCAGCCTTAGCGAAATATGGAGGACCCATAGGAATATCAGCATGTCGTACTAGAAACCCCCATTAACCACTATTGGACTGTGTTAGCACGCCTTTCACTGAAGCTATCGAGAATACAGCAGCGGATCGACGATGGCTAACCACGTATAGACGCCTGAGTGTGAGGCTTATCTCACAAGCTTCTAGAACATACCAAACATGATTTACCTTCGAATTCCAGACTTTTCCCATCGGACCTGAATAGGATTGCTGTCAATCTCAGAAATAAAACGAAGATAATGCCTATTTACATACATAAGTGAAGAGCTAAGGCTTATCATTTATTTACATTCACCATTATTTAGAACCCCGAAAGGATTAGCGGTTTAATGAGTTTGGGCTTTCGTGATAGAAATGAAAGTTATCATTTGCTGAAGACTTGATTGAATTCATGCAATCCGACTGCATATATAAGCAAACGAGCCTGGCATATTATATACTAAAATAACAATTCGAAATAATGTGCACGTACCTTTGTTTGTACTACTACGACTTACTACAATTTGTAAGTAGGAACGCTCTAGTGTCAACGCTGCGTAACGGAATCGACGACTTCAGCGTTCTGGCGCGCCTTATCGGCCCTTATCAATCGTTATCAGTTTCTGGCACCCACCAACAATGTCCCCGTCCCACCCCACATAACACTTGTAAGTATGGTTGCTCTGTGTCAACGCGAGCCAGGCAACGGAATCGACGACTTCAGCGTTCTGGCGCGCCTTATCGGCCCTTATCAATCGTTATCAGTTTCTGGCACCCACCAACAATGTCCCCGTCCCACCCCACATAACACTTGTAAGTATGGTTGCTCTGGTGTCAACGCGAGCCAGGCAACGGAATCGACGACTTCAGCGTTCTGGCGCGCCTTATCGGCCCTTATCAATCGTTATCAGTTTCTGGCACCCACCAACAATGTCCCCGTCCCACCCCACATAACACTTGTAAGTATGGTTGCTCTGGTGTCAACGCGAGCCAGGCAACGGAATCGACGACTTCAGCGTTCTGGCGCGCCTTATCGGCCCTTATCAATCGTTATCAGTTTCTGGCACCCACCAACAATGTCCCCGTCCCACCCCACATAACACTTGTAAGTATGGTTGCTCTGGTGTCAACGCGAGCCAGGCAACGGAATCGACGACTTCAGCGTTCTGGCGCGCCTTATCGGCCCTTATCAATCGTTATCAGTTTCTGGCACCCACCAACAATGTCCCCGTCCCACCCCACATAACACTTGTAAGTATGGTTGCTCTGGTGTCAACGCGAGCCAGGCAACGGAATCGACGACTTCAGCGTTCTGGCGCGCCTTATCGGCCCTTATCAATCGTTATCAGTTTCTGGCACCCACCAACAATGTCCCCGTCCCACCCCACATAACACTTGTAAGTATGGTTGCTCTGGTGTCAACGCGAGCCAGGCAACGGAATCGACGACTTCAGCGTTCTGGCGCGCCTTATCGGCCCTTATCAATCGTTATCAGTTTCTGGCACCCACCAACAATGTCCCCGTCCCACCCCACATAACACTTGTAAGTATGGTTGCTCTGGTGTCAACGCGAGCCAGGTAACGGAATCGACGACTTTGCGTTCTGACGCGCCTTATCAGCCCTTATCAGTTGTAATCACTTTCTATCACCCCAACAATGTCCCCGTCCCACCCCACATAACACTTGTAAGTATGGTTGCTCTGGTGTCAACGCGAGCCAGGCAACGGAATCGACGACTTTGCGTTGCGCATCTTATCAGCCATTATCAGTTGCTATCGCTTCCAATCATGTACCACCAATGTCCCGGGACCGCCCCACATAAGACTTGTAAGTATAGACGCTCTTTTACCAATATGAACGGCAAAACGAAATTGGCGATGCTCGCTTTCTAGCCCCTCTTATCAGCTATTATCAGTCGTTATCAGTTCCTATCACGTACCACTTGTGTCCCCATCCCACCCCCTATAACATATGTAAGAACCACTGCGCTATCGTTACTGTGACTCGAGCTATGAATTTCCGTTCAAACATACACACACACACACACACACCAACAGACACACGCTAGCCGCTTATATATAGTAGGATATTATATATATCATATATATTTAAATTATATAACCATGAAGGACAGACTGATAGTTGTCCCATGTGCCTTCACTGAAGCATATGCCCTTGCTATAGTCCTGTTGGGTTATTTTTGACAATATTTTCGAACAATACCATTTCTCTCTCAATATACATATACCAATTTCTTGTCACCATCTCTCTTTTCCGGGCGACGTAGAAATTTGAAGGAAAACCTAAATTACCTTAACCGCATTCATCTCGGAAATGGAGAGGGTGATCAAGTGTAACTCAGCTAGCAAGAGATGCAGAGCTGCTGTAGAAATATGTTCAGTCACGTTCATAGTTTCATGGTTTTTGAGCAAACCATCTCCATGATATCCGCATTCTTCATGTTGGTCATTAATTTGGACCTCGAATAGGGATAAGAATAAGAAAGGACAGCACGTCGAACAAAAGGTTAAGAATGCGCCGGGCCCTCTACTACGCTTCGAAAGTGACGAAAATCTGGAAATGTACAGAGTCCATCACGATAAGTAGTGATTTGCCGGTGCTTAATTCACTTTCTCCCCGCGATTAAGCTTTTCATAGAAGCTGATCGACTCTTTTGAGGCCGAGCGGGTTAAACGGGGCTCTAGGGTTATGGGATCAAGAGCAGTACCGCGACTCTTACCTGCGCGCTAAAACACGCAGCTCTCATAAGTTGAAATAACCCCGCTTCACCGATGTATCAGCGGTACTTTGTATCGACGCGATTTGACCCGCGTAGCATTCAAAGGTGGCATTCAACGTGCCCCTTTCTCAAACTTGGTATCGACATAGACCAATTTGCAAAAGTGTTGCTAAAAATCATGAAATTTGTGGCTGAACTCGTGATGGAATTTCTTGAATGCCTCTGTAGCTTAACGTGTCGTGATTGTGCAGATCTGAGCAAGGTGCAAGAACGATTCCAACGTCGTATGGAACAGAAGCGCAGAGCATCTATTGCTTCGGAATCCAGAGAAAGCAGTGAACCAGGTTAATCCCACGTTCATCTGTCTGATGCTCGTGTTACCTTTTCCTCACTACTTCTTACGAACGGATAAACACTCTCCACATCACCGCTCCCTTTCCTTTGTGATAAACCTTTTTTCCGAACTTTCCCATTTGATCAAACCCTCTCTGTTTAGTACGGTGAAGTTGTCCAAGAGAGCCACAAGTGAGTACACGTCCTGCACGAGCGGCAGGTGTGGAGTAAGGCAGGGATAAAACCAGATCGAATACCTATCGTTAAGAACGTCAAGGGTCCCGTATTTTTTTCTGGGAATGATTGAACTGGACGCAAAAATCTTGTTCAAGGGAACTAGGTCTAAAGGCGCTATCTACATCATAACCGTAGGGGAGGAGGAAGGGCTATCCATGGCTTCAAATGGGGCAGCTCTGAAAAGGAGTATAAGTGGGTCGCCGTCATCCATTTGAGGCGGTTGGTCTCAGATTATGTCGATTACAAGGATGAAGTTGGTTCAATCTCATTTTGGGGCTCCGCCCCTTCTATTTCCACTTGCGATCATTAGTGCAATTTTGAATGCGACTTGGCTATATAAGACTTTGCGAGGTCAGATAATGTACAAGTAAAAGTGTTTTTACCCCTCAGACAAGTTCTGACCATTAAATTGCACGACCGAAGGATGAAAGGCTTGTTTGCCCCGGACGTGCAACGACCATATTCGATCTCCGGACCGCGCGAGCGGTAACCAGTGCCCTGCTCACTACACCATTTCCGCCCATTTTTTCAGAAAGATCAGTTAGTCGAGTATTTACATTTAGCCGGTGAAACACCAGTTCGGGGAGAGGCGGAGGGGCACTCCATTGTGCTCTCCAACATCAAACATAGGATAGGAGTTTTCTGAACCTTAAATCGTATTCATTTGAAATTTCTTCTATCAGAGGACGGCGGTGTAAGTTGGAACTAGGATGCTTCCAGATTGCGGCCTGCTGTGGTCCAAGGAATGGTCCTGAACTAGGGGTATCGACATCCATTCCTAGGAACAAAGGTGTAGGACCCCGAAAGTGGGCGATCATATGCCATAAATGCCCAGGAAGCGACCAGACTGCGTGTGTTAGGGGCCATAACCTGTCCTTCATCCAAGAGAGTACTTTGTAGTTAATATGATAAGGTGGATAGGGAGTGCCCCCGCAGTAAGTTTTCACCCATATAGCCGTCCTATAAGCCCTTGCTTCACACCTAAAGTGAAGAGCAGCTTTGGGCAGGCCCCACAAATAGTCGATGGACCCATACCCATTGTGGGACCTGGTCAGCCGTCCCTGCCCCTAGTAACCCGAAACTTCCAAATGGAGGACACACACCTATGCACACTTGCACTTGCACAACAGCGTGAGCACGTCTTCTAGGCCGACCTCGGAAATCATCGGATTTTCTCGCAATGGATCCGGCGAAGAGAACTGTGTCTGCTTCACCAAATCTCAACGATCGCTTCAAAAAACGAATGGGATCTTGGATCGCCGGCATGAAAGGTTTTCTCGCACGGTACAATGCATGGCTCACTCTATCCTTCAGTTCCTCTGCATGTGTGGTGTGTGCCTTTAAGTCTGGAATCTTATTTGCATTCAGGTAACGCATATAGTCTTTAGTAATCAGTCTTCTAACACATTGCTGTTTGAAACAGAGCTTGGTGGAGATATTCCACCGTAGAGATGACCATTTGCGCAGAGAAACTTTTTACTGAATTTTTTTTGATAAGAGCCAGCTAAAACAGTTGAGAAGCAGGAATTATGTGAATTGCGAATGATACTACACGTTTACCGTCGGAGGTAAGGACATGTGACGGGTGTGACTCATACGGCTCGCCCGACGTAAGCAACCAGCCCTTTTGGCACATCGGCTGGGACCGTATGCTGAATGTTGGGGAGGGGATGGTGTCCCCGACGGTGGACGGACAACTTCAACGCGGTCCTTAGAACCGCCACAATTTGGCGCTTACCTTAGAACTAAGCCTTAAAGAGAGGACGGGTCCGTCCCCTCTCCTAGGCTTAGTCCAAGGGTGAGCAGACCGGTCCTTCTGGCGAAGCTACTGGACCAGCTGCACCACTTGCGTCAGTACTCTCCTATCGTACCAACCGAGTTGAAGTAAACCGTCGACCCGTGGGGACCCCATCCCCTCCCCAACATTCAGCATACGGTCCCAGCCGATGTGCCAAAAGGGCTGGTTTGCTTACGTCCCCGCGATCCATCGCTTGTCCGTCGCCGACTATACGTCGGTCAACGGCTCGCCCTGGGTGTCCCCCAAGAGGCCCATCGCGCGGCGAAGGAAGAGACGCAGATGCGGCAAAGGACGAGTCGCAGCGCGTGCTGTGCGATATGAGACGTAGTATGGTACACTCTATTTAACCTGACGCCTAACCGCTACAGTATGCGCTGCGACTCGTCCTTTGCCGCGTCTGCGTCTCTTCCTTCGCCGCGCGATGGGCCTCTTGGGGGATACCCCTCAACCCCACCAACATTGGGCAAAGGCCGTAACTACCACTCTACAGTGACCGAACAACTCGTCCGAGCACCATTTTCCGTTTCGCTCCTCTTGCCTTGGCATCAGGCCTACAAGCTATCCGTTTTTTTTAGATCTTTGGGACTCAGCGAGATTTTTGAGACCCAAATTATCAGGTCGATCAATTCGCTGAGCTCTGTAAAGAGTGATGCGGACGAATTGTCCGGCCACAGTAGGGTGCGGCAAGGCCTGTGCACCTAATGCCAATGCGATCGCGCCACATGACCGCCTAGCCAAGCGACCTGCGGTCTTGCACAAAAACTTTGTCACCAGCGTGAAAGGTTCAGCCGCGGCTTACAAGTTAAAGTCAATTTTCTTCTGAGTCATCTCTACGGTGGAGGCAGTGATCTCCCAAAACGCTGCAGGCAATTCTCTACATTTCTCTCACTGTCATACGCAATTTGCAGGCGGTGAAGACATGGCCGGCTTGACAGCTGACCAGTTGGAAATCGCGGAATTGGGAAAACCACGTATTGGCGAATATCCCAAATGTCAAATTACCATCAAAGAAAGCAAGGAATTCCAGGTCAGTTTTGTTTTCCAATGAACTTCTGTGTTTAGAAAAGTTTTTTCTCAAATGTTACCCACCTCTGAAACTAGAAGAAAAAACTACTTTATCAATCGAACGAAAGAAATAAAAGAAACAAAAAAAAACATTATAAAGTTTGCTGTCGTAAATTTTTTGGGTGGTTTTTAGCTAACCATAAGACAATCAACCCAATCGGTGTTATATTTATCTATCAAAACTCCTAATTAGTATATTTATGATAATAGTATTAACACAGTTCAAGCTCGCACCAAAAGGGCAGAAATGTGAAAATCTTTTGGCAACGTTCTATGGCTTTTGAGGATCGGGCTGAATTTCTTCTGGATTTCTCCAATTTGTAGATTTTATACATTGAACCTGAGGTAGTAGTGTCGCGAAGAAGAAAAAGCAAAGGGAGCTGCCCGAATGCGCTCAGTCTATAAGGACTTCCTCTGATCACGTCGCATATCCACTAGGATGAGAAAGACTTGTGACGACTATTACCGCTACTCCAGTGCCCCAGTTGCTTTCTCGTAGCGTCACGTGCAGCCGACAGGGAGCGGGTTTGCGGACATAAGAGTGGATTGCGGGTCGAGCAAGCTTCTAGCGCTTTTGTCGCTCACTTTCAAGCTACAAAATTTGCACGACCTTGTCCGCCTCTTTACTCCGTTAGGGGATGAGAGTCGGCGTGCCTAATTCTCGAACGTGCCTTTGAAACAGGAGTCATTTTATGTAGTGGACTAAATCTTCACCTCAAGCAACCAAATTTTAGTTCATCCTTAGAGTAGACCTATTGGTTATGCCTGAAGACGATGACAAAAGCTTCAAACCGGTTAGCCTAAGTTATCATTAAGTTCGCCTAACTTTCTGTCCATCCTAACTCTGTACAGAAGTAGGCTAACTAAATGCTGTAACCTAGACAGAAGGATGTACATCAATACATCCTTCTGTGCTATTTTAACTATTCTTAGGGATAATGGAACCAAGGTGAATTTTCGACATTCGCTCCAAGAGGTGATGCCGATTCTTTCCCACCTCTTGCACCAATTTTTTGAAAAACATCTTAAGAGTTAAAAAAGCAGCTCGCTTTTCCAACTTCTCCTATTCACTTGATTATTTTTGAGATTCGACGCCCATTCTACTTTCATATTGTATTTGGGAGGCAACAAATAATCAATAAAAATCAAATCGCTAAAAATTCATTAATTTGCTTTCAGGGTATTGTTGACCGGATGATAAGAAATGCCAACACAAAACTGATGTTGGGCACGTCGTCATGGCGTGAACAATTCATCGATGCGCTGACCGTTGGTGCTGGTAAATTTCATATGTCTCCGAGATTTTACCCGCCTTTTGTTCACTAACGTGAAATGATTGCAGATGATGACGACGGTGATGATGAAGAGGGAGAAGAAGGAAGTGATGAATCAGAGAAGGAGCCACCAAGCTTTGGTGACTACGTCATGCACTTCCTGACAATGCCCTGGAAGTTGATATTCGCCACAATCCCTCCAACTGGTTGGTGCTTCGCATCACGTATTTCTTGAAAACCAAGGAAATTTTCATCATCACCTCCTTCACTTGTCGCTTTTTGCGCAAGTTATAGTGGTGCACTGCTTGGAGACCAAAGTTGTACCTAGGGTATGGACGGGGTGCTCTGGGGGAGACGTCCAGTTCTCCTTCAGGAATCAGGTCACCGATTCGAATCCCTAAAGTTAAGCTTGGGTATAGGATTAGGCTTAGCTATATGCTTAAGCCCATCATTGGACCTAGGCTTATCGTTAATCCTGAGCTTGCTTCGAAGAAATGAGTGGTGTCTCAGTTTTGGGTGACCTGACCTGAGGAGGAGAACTGCAAAGCACCCGTTACTACCGTCCGTTCGAATTTTTTGAAATAGGGCTCGTAATTGCGATTTTGGGAGTGTGGGTGCCGTATTTGGTGCTGAAGAAAGGTAGTCGGGGACAGGAGGGAGCTCGTAGAGGACGCCACTAACGCGGTGTGTTATGGTGGATTTGGGAAAGTGGGACGAGGGGGGGGGGCAATATTCCGTGGAAGTTGTAGAGTCGTGTTTGTAGGGAGGGCCTTATTTAATAGTTTTTGTGAAACAACAAAAACAAGCGAAACTTAACGAAAGTAGCGTAAAAGGTGAAAATTATATGTTCACTGGATAGTGCTTAAAGGCAAAAGTCGGGCTCAATAAGGGGGTATTATGGCGATTGAAACTGAGTATAGAGATGCGAAGTGGAACGACAGTGGAGAAAAACTGAGAAAACCGTCGACAAGGCCGTTAACAAAACCCTCTTTCCCACTAGCAGTGAAGGAGGCTGGCTTGGGAAAGAGGCACGTACAAACAAGTTTTCTGGAGATGTCAGTCGTTCTATCGGTTGATACGGCAATCAACCTAGCTGATTTCACACGTTATGCCAGCCACGCACCACTTCCGGAGGTGGGCGGTCGGAGCGCCGCCAGGCGGCGAAAGCGCTTAATACGTGCCCTGGGGCCTTACTTACGGCGCCGTTTGAGATTCTGAGCATGGTAACGTCTCTGTGGGTGTGTAGCCATGCACAAAGACGACAAACGGGATTGGTTTCGTCCACTGAGCCTGACTCGTGCCTTTAAAAAGTAGGCAAAGTTGTGGTGTCGACTGGTCTCATCGTCAGAATCAAATACTATAGAGACAGCGATGGTGGTGTAGGGTCGTGTCGAGGCTCCATCTGGAGCGGGGGGGGTCGTGAAATTTTTGAGAAAGTACGATAGCTACGGTTGACTCTGTGTCACTCTGGGGGAGGAGGCTCGCCTATATGTGCGGTTCGGGCTTTGGAGATGAAACTTCTTCACCCTCTTCAATCCTCGGGATTTACATAGAATTATGGTTGAGCGATGGGAAGGATACAATGATGAATTCTGTTTTCAAGCAATTAAAAATATTAGGTCGGTCCATAAGTCTTGCAACAAACTGGCCGAATTTTGAATTTAATATTTTCATTATCTTTTTGTTCCATTCATCCGGCATGCTACCCTCCATCAATATCTACAACCTATTGCCAACACACTAGTAGCTGCTCGATGCCTCCCTTGTAGGACTCTACTGAATTCTGATCGAAGAAAGATCAGATGTCGATTTTGACATCATCATAGTTAGGATGAGCTTTCTTCTCTAGGAGATGGTTTGGAGAGGGGAGCAGAAGGGCATTATTTGGCACGAGGTCAGGGCTATAACGTGAATACGGAAGAACTCTCCGTCCGAGTCTCAAAATTTTCCTGAATTTTCTTAGCAAGAGGTGGTTCAACGGTGTCATACAAAAGCAAACTTTGCCTTGTTTTTCTTTCGTATTAAAAGCGTTGCATTCGAGCTGTGGATAGTTGACTTTCGCGTTGACTGCGACATCTACACGGAGGGGTTTCCAGAGCTTAACTCCTCCCGTGTTCCACCAAAAATCCGAGAAGGCCCTACTTGGACGAGGTTGAACTTAAGCAATAAGATCTCCCGAAGCGTTTGAGCTGGACTACCGCCGCTTGTTCATTTGTTAGTAAACTGTACCCACTCCTCATCTTCGGCAAATGTGATGGATGGTCAATCGTAGAATCCCTAGTAAGTCGACTTGAACATAACGGTGTCAGATCGTGTTTGGAGCTGAATCGGGCTCAAGGCACGTGGGGACCAAACTCTACATTTTCGGATCTTCACAAGTCTTTGGAGATGCCACAGTGCTGTCTCCTTGTCGCATCGGAATCGCTCTAGCAAATGATCGATACTCTATCCAGATCCCTTTTCAACAGCGTCAGATAGAGCATCGTGATTGTCAGTCACAGGGTGGTTGGAGTGTGGGTTATTTTCAAATAAAAAAAGTCAACGCTGAGCAGAGTGAAGCGCCGTTGCACTGTGGTTTGAGAGAGCTTGCCCTCGCCTATCTTCTGGCCAATCCTTGGTCTAGCATGACTTGCGGAACATTCCAAGCAGTACTCGTAAAAATTAAGGGCATCGAGAGCCCTCTCGCGAAATCGGTGTAATATCCATAATAAGTAAGCAGACAACGAGCTGGACCGTTGGCTGAAATTGCAAAGGTTGATGCTACGTCAGGAAATATGTTCAGGAGTTCTCCCTAAAATTTCTATAGCATTAAATGTAGTTTGTTGCAAGACTTATGGACCGACCTAATAGATTTTTTAATCATTTTGTGACTGTTCCAGATTATTGGGGAGGTTGGGCGTGTTTCGTCGTCTCGATCTTCATGATCGGCGTCCTGACAGCAGTCATCGGTGATTTGGCGTCACAGTTTGGTTGCTGGGTCGGCCTCAAGGATTCCGTCACTGCCATTTCATTCGTCGCTCTCGGAACCTCTGTACCCGGTTCGTGAGTTGCTATTTTCAAGACTTCAAAAAGGAAGAACTCTTTTTTGAAATTTGTAAACACTGCTTGAGATTGTTAGTGATTAATTTACTGTGGCTTCACTTGTTAGCGTATTATTTGAGAACCAAGAAGCAGCTCAATTCGGCCAACAATCTGAAGGAAAAATTTAGCGAAGGGAATATTCAAAATCTAAGAAACGGAGCTGTTAATTTGCCCGGTGATTTTGAGCTTCTAAATCTGAGGCGAAGAATAGCCACCTGGTTTGCTCTGATCAAGGGCTTCAATTCGAGCCAAAAAAACCCACGAGCTTTCGATGGGAAGTTGTATAGAGGAGGCTTCCTAAAGGATTGATCTTTCCTGCGTGCTCATGTACTTGCATTGCTGAAAAAGCTTGAGACTGAATGTGAGCTCAAAAATCACCGATGTTTAGATACATTCGCGTCAAAGGTGTCCCCTGCTGTACAGGACAAATATGCTGATAATTCCATCGGTAATGTGACCGGATCAAACGCAGTCAACGTATTCCTTGGTATCGGAATCGCTTGGTCCATGGCAGCCATCTATCACTTCTTCAATGGAACGAAGTCAGTGATTTCTCCTCTTTTTTGGAAACCTTAGTGTTATCTGACAGGCTCCGATCTTTGTGTTAGGTTCATTCAAAGTGATTTGGCTTGCGGCTAGGTTTTTATTCAAGAAATCTGTGGTTCAGTGCTAATGATTTGATTTAAGGTTCCTTGTCGACCCTGGAAACCTCGGTTTCTCCGTATTGGTGTTCTGTTTGGAGGCGTGCGCCTGCATCACAGTCATCGTACTAAGGAGAGGGAAACTCGTTGGTGGAGAGCTTGGAGGCCCTATAAAATTCAGGGTACGCTTCTATATTCTTGATTACCTTCATATTTTCAGCATGTTCAGTTGACCGTTTTAAGGGACTATTCCACTATTAGTATGAGTGGAGTTAATGTAGTCTTCCAGGAAGGCATCAACTTCCCATGGAATTGAGATGATAGCAGGTGTAGCGATAGAGCTCCAAACGCTATCAACAAATAAAGGATAAAAGGATAAAGCATTTGCCGTTGATCAATCCCTTTTTGGGATGCGGCACGCATTCTACTTCCATTTGTACATTCGTAGTGGCGTTTGAATGCGATGTGGCCTATACAATGACTTGCGGGGGCCAGCCGATGTACAAGTCAGTGTTTTTATCCTCCCAGACAAGTCTGGTACCAATTCGACCCCGGAGGGATGGAAGGCTTGGTTGGCCCGGGCGACTCACGACCCAGGATTTGATCCCCGGACCGCTCGCGTGGTAAGCGCGCCACTTGTCACTACACCACTTCCGCCCTATACAAATATGGAAACTAAAAACTGCAAAATGAACCTGCCAAGGAAGTTGTGAGCAGTCAAAGTTGGGCTGAAGTGAAGCATTACACTAGCCTCCGGGCTTTCAAAGTCCCGAAGTAGTGGTAGTGCTCTCGGAATTTGCGCTCGACTGTAGGAGAGCTTATGACCTCCAGAGTGAATAGGCGAGGGCACCACTGCTCCGCTCTTAAAACTCTGCTCCAAGGGCGACTCTGAAAGCCTTGGAGGCTAGTGTGATGCTTTACTTCCAGCCAACTTTGACTGCTCACAACTTCCTTGGCAGGTTCATTTTTGCAGTTTTAGTTTCCATATTTGTAATCAGCGTTTGAAGCTCTATCGATATATCTGGGTCTCATCTCAAAGTTCCATGGGAAGTTGAATGCCTTTCCTGGTAAGTGGCAACTAATTTTCAACAGAATTAATTGCGAGGCGGTCTTCTCAAGGAGGGAGGCGCCAGTTAGTGACCACTAGGTAGGCTTTCACAACAAACGTGTGCACATTACTAAGTATAAACAAGACTTCTAAGGGTTCAAACACACCCTCTCTATAAGGCTGCGTTTATACTCAGCACATTGCCAGCAGAAGGTCGCAACCGAGGGTGATAGTGATGGTGAATAAAAGTAAGGATCAAGGCGATGCGGCGAAGAAATATACGGCGCTCTTTTTCGTACTTATTTTCTTTTGATCTCCGTGCGATCTCAACGCGCTGAGGGGGGGGGGCGCACCTTTCGCATATGAATCGATTCGTCGCAAAGTCTGAACGCACTCCAAGCGAAAAATGTCACAGTCGCATTCGTTCCATCGTCTCGTAGAATGACGGATATTGCTGAAGCTGTTTCCCACAAACAGCAAACTCATACCGAACTGTCTAAGCGAAACATGGAAGTAGTGTCTCGTAGAGGAGATGACGTAAGCTGGAGAATGTTGACCAAATAACCATTTCATGCACAGTTCCCACTGAGGTATGGATCATTCGGGCACGTAGCCGTCATGCCGTCGCAGTTTAATGACCTGACACCAACAGTAGGGCCAACTCTCGAGGAAAAATTTGAAATTGAACACCCTCTGGAGGGGTCTCCAAGACGATGGCATTCATAATGTCGTTTGAACCTGGCTCATCTCGACACAAGTACGTCTCCGTACGGGCCCTTAGTTTTTTGAAAATTCTCCATCTTTTACACGTAATTGTCCCATATTTCAGAAAGCTGCTTTTCCCATGTTTCTTCCTTTTTTTTCCGAAATAGACACTTTTTCCAAATTTGATCCCCATCCATAGAATTACAAAATACGGTCCTCCTCAAGGGAAAATCTCGATGTTGGGAAAATCACAAAATATTCGTGCTGATTTCCAACATGCTCATTTAGATTGTGACATCTGCGTTCTTCGTCGGTCTGTGGTTGTTATACCTGACCCTATCCGCACTCGAAGCATACTGTATGCTTCATGGGTAACCCTGTCCCACATTCTCCACGCCTCCTTCACAACTATCTTGAACCTGGTTCTGTGGGAATCGCTTTCGTCCTCACTATACCTCTTCAACACCGGAACGCGAAATTACAGTAATGTTTGAACGTTTATAATCCAGGAGGCGATGGGTTTCGTATTTGCGCCAATACCGCATTTCTAAAATGCTCTCATTCAGATTTTAACATCGACGTTCTTCATCTGCCTATGGTTTTTATACCTGAGCTTATCAGCGCTCGAAGCCTACTGCATAGTTAAAGGTTTTTAGTTAATAATTAGTGATTAGTCTCTAGTCAAGTGCACGAGTTACGCTGGAGCCGAAACGAGGTGGTTTTCCCCGACGGCGGGCTCACGAACTCCATTCTATTCTCTTCCATTCTGTTTCGCTTATCACAATGTATGTGAAGTGTCTTACTTTGACCGCAATTTCAGTCCGATTTCTTTGTTCTCTTCTAGGATGAATAGGAATCCTTTATGTACGAGTACTCTGATCCGTGCAAATGATTGCTCTATTCGTACGTAAATTCTTTTTTTGTCGAATATTTTAATATTGTTGGTCACTGCAATGGTGCCTTTAGAGTTATCCAGAGATTAATCATATATTTGTTGAAGATTTTTATGTATGTTTCTATAGTTGTGGTTCAGAACGCAGATCACAGCGTCCATCGTCGTTTCATACGTTGCACATGTCTGCCCGCTTCACTTGAAATGCAAGAATCTCCAGAACACCTCGGTAGGCTCCCCACTTCCTCTACTCCACGAAATCTCTGCCTTTCAAAGGAAGCGGGTGAAACTACTATGCTGTTCTGAAAATCGTGTATGTTGTTGTACCATTTGTTCGGTGCTTACTGATATCACGGACAGACCCACACACACCACACATATTGTACCCAAAAACTCGCCACTAGGACCTTTATAATCAAGCCTTTCCCTCCTTTTGTAATGTAGCTCCTAATGAGCAGATATCATTTCCCTCAGTTCAGTTCCTCAAACATCATGTTTTTGTTGTTATACAAACATTACACGAACTTCTATCTCGCCTTTGCGTTTTAATTGTGATCAAGATGTATTCAATAAATATGACTTTTCGTTTGGTAAACGATCACAAGACTTTCAAGCAGTACTGATAACTCTGACCAGGGGCCAAACATTATCGTACCCTCCTGAATAGATGGACGGTTCTTGGAAGTAGGGATCTGGAACGAACCGGAGAGCCTACTAGTTTCCCCACTCTTTTCCTATCAGCATTAATTTATCGCGTTGCCGAAAAGGACGAATTTGCGATTAGAATGAAGGTCGAAGAAGGAGTAATTCACCTAGTTGAGGGACCCGCGGACCTCTAAGGGTGCGGACTGAAGCGCAATTGGCACCGAAGGAGTTGACCTCGGCGACCTATTAAGGCTCAATCTTGGCGCGGTGGGCCAGTGCACGCCCACCGATCATCTGATCACTCGCCGCAGGTCTATACGTGGCGAGTGATTAGATAGGTGAGAGAGCGTAGTGTTGAAGAGGGCACAGCGATGAGAGTCGCATCAATGCTCAAATCAACGGGCAAGGAAGGGGTCCCATTTCTCGGGTTCTGGGCCGTTTCTCATGGTTCTTCCTTCTTTCGTGTACCACTCACCATCCCTAGGTTAATTTGAAATGGGTTGCTTTTTCATCGTGAATTCGTCCTTTAAGGCAAAGTTCGGGCTCAGACCCACTTAATAAGCCCTTATAGTGGCTAGAAGTGCGTGGGACGCAACTGCAGAAGGCGCGCCACGTTCCTGCATCGAAACGCGTCACTAAGACGCTAGACGTTAAGGACTTTGACACGCTCCACCTGCTGCGACACGCTCCGCCCACCGCTCGATATCTTGTCCGCGTCGCTGACTTGATCTGCTATGCTCTCTCTACTCGTACTTCTCTAGCGCTCTCCGCGCTCACATTATCTCTCACCTCCCTGCCGGCCTTTTGATCTTCTCCGCAACCTCGAGCAAAAGGCTCGTATTTCCTGTGTATTTTACGAATGTTTTTCCTTCTTTCTTCATTGGCAGTCCACTTTCCACCCCTACTTCACATTTGAGTAGAATTTCCCCATCAATTTAATCCTGAATCTTGCCTTTAAGGAGCACTTGGATGGATTCTTCTGATCCTCTATTTTTCTTCAAACCAAACAAGTAAAACCTTAAATTTGCCAAGATCCATAAAAATGGATAGAATGAGATTATTAGGAAGAGTCTCTCAACGGTTTGGTATAAAACCCCGTATTCTCCCTCCCTAGAGGAACCATTGTATGGGTAAGCTCTAAAAGGGACTCAATAACATGCTTCAGGGCGCACACAATGGGCGTTTCCG
>MU898667.1:0-11231 GCA_036418205.1 Ostertagia ostertagi | reverse complement strand
AGGTCGAGAAAATGGTTATATTGTATACTAGAATACTACCGATGATCTCGAGCTGTCAGGGTAGCAAAGGGTACATCTAGCGCTCTGGTGGTGCTCAATATTCCGTCAAGCTTCATCCATACGATTCCCTCAGAATGCTTAAAGGAATCCTTCGCGGAAAAATCATGATTCTATTTCAGCCATAAATCACTGGCTTGAGACTCATTATCCACGATAAGAATGAAAAGAACAGAAATATTGCTTTCGTTTTGGTAAAAAATTCGAAAAATCGAAAGGGCTGCTACGCGTTCAAAGTGCCCACGGACGTCTTTCACAAATGCTGGCGACGGGGATGCTTCCACTTGGTTCTTGGAGTGCCTTCACTAGAAACTCTTTCTGGCCTTCTGCTTTATTGCATTCACATCTCACACTTCTACTCCATCCTATTCTATCGATCGATTTGTCTCTACTCTCCGAAATCGCGCGCTTTAACCCGATTCTTTCATTGCGTCGCCTGATACGTAGCCGCCCCAAGGCGGACTTTTCCATGCCCGCCTTTGGCTCCGCCCGAATTACCTTCGATTGTCCATAGAGTGGATTTTCGTGAGTTTGTTTCTCTTCGGAAACCGAACCTTCATGCGTAAAACTTTGTGTATTGCATCTAGTGATCACAACTGATACATTCATGTTGAAAAGAATGCAAGAATTTTCCGCGAAGAATTCCTCTAATGGCTAGAGGCAAATTTTTCCGCAGTTATTTGACTTAACCTGGCCCCCACGGGCCATCGTGAAGTTTAGACTGTGCAAATGCGACTACTTGAATTGAAGTGGAATGCACGGCGCATCATGATAGGATTGATCAACCTTGAATGTTTTGTGCTTTCATGCTTCCATCCTGATATCTTCTTTCCTGTACCCCTATCTGGTCCTCCTCTGCTCTCCTTCCCATGTTAGCCAGCTGCGTTTCCCATCGCATCAGATTTCAGTTGAGAACTTCAAACCATGTTCCGCCAACTTTGTTCGTTTTCGTGAAATATCGCCTAATTTTTCGCTGAGTTGTCGATTTTAGTTCATGGCTGATCGATTTCAATCATGTCGAGCTCTTCCTATCATTCAGGGAGGAAAAACCAGCCGGTTCGTTATGTTATTTAGCCCTAGGGCACGATTATTTGGCCAGCAGCGTTTATCCCCTTCCCTTTGGAGCCGAGCCATCCAGGAAGGCTTCAACACGTCGAGGACATCTTTAGTGGCTTAGACGTCGGCAACGGCAATCGCACACACACATACACGCGCCCGACAAAATTCTATTACCTCAGTCGACGACTTTTCCTACGCATTCCTGATCTTCTCGACCGACTTCAACAGAACACACACCTCTTTCTGCGGCTTTTCGCACGCCGCATTTCAGTTGCCTTTTTTTCGGACTTTTCCAGGAGGTTCTTTTCCAACTGCCAGCCGCCACCGCCGCTTACCGGCTTACTTACTGAGTCGTCGCGGGAAGATGTGTTATTGCTTTGTGGTTGCATCTCTGCTGAGACGTGTTGTTCGGCTGCATAGCTGAGCTGCTTTGTCTTCCGCCAGGTTGCGCATGAGCTCAAGCCGTTCCCCTTCATTTCATTTCCTGTGATGTTGGTATCATTACCGGCTTGCAGTTGTCTTTCGCATACTTCCAGACTGCATCTGAGCATTCCCTGATCTGGCTCAAATTCTGCACCCCCCCCCCGTGTTTCTGGCTTCGTCAGATGTGGCGGAAAGAGCTTCTGCTTCCTCTTCGCATGTATGCCAATATTTTATTGCTTAAAATATTATACAAGTAATTGTGCAGAGATAAGGGCTAAGTAACAAAGTGATCAGCTTACAGCGGGGGGGGTCACGCCCGAACTCGCCTGGAATGCGCCACGCGCTCGACTCGGATGTATTAAGGCGGATAAGAGGTCCTAATAACGAATTTTTACTTCTATTGGGGCGATTTCTAGGCAACCACTTAATCGACCCTGGAAAATCTATGGCTTAATTGACCAGGGTGGAATGCGGTTCTGCGGAATACGTAGAAGATACCACGTTTCCTTTGATCACGCCTCCACAGCTCTATCACTGTCCTCCACATACAGTAAGCTGATAACAGAATCAGAAGCGCTGGCCAGTTTGCATCCTGCCCCTATCTCTGCCTAAGGAATAGTCCATTAACCCCCTCCCCATGTTACTCAACTGATATGGCATCGTGTACTCCTTGTTCCTTTTCAATAGAGCACACATATACCTCATATCCAAACTGGAAGACGCTGATGGGGAGCGAAGGAGGAGGAGAGACCCAGTGACAGCCTTGTCGATGGCCTCGAAAAAATTGATGTCATGAGGGTTTTTTTTATGATTTTGGTCCTATTCGATGCTGTGTGTTATTCAGCCTTTAGTTGTGCTGATCTTCGCCGTGGACAAGAGAGCCCAAAAGAGCCCAAACAACGATGCATATTTGAAAGAACACTTCCAGAAAACTGGGCAGTTTGTAGCGGTTTCAAAAGGGTTAATATTAGATGTATACAAAAAATAGAAGGATCACACCTGGGCCTATTGAAGAAGCATGGGAGGAGGGAGGTACCCGCCCTCTCTCGTTGTCCAATCCCCAAAGTATAATTTCAAGAGGAGAATTTCCTTAATTACTTCCTCTTCTCTATTCTTCCACAGACTAGTGAAGTCCTACGACCTCATTCGAGGAGTTGTTTAAATTCAGGAAATAAATGCTTTTGAACCTGAATTTATTATCGATCGAAAGAGGTATGCACTATGCAATAAAAATAGAAAAGCTGCAGCAGTGTCAGTCTGCGTTACTCACCCCGAAATTGAATACATAGTACCTATGGGCTTATGAAAGAATTTCGTAGCGCGCAAAAGTTCTATTAAGTTTACCCCTCCAAAAAAAACATGCTAAAAATATCCTCATGCGGGCTACCACATACGCTTCAGGTGAATATGTGACGCAGCAGGGATTAACGACTATGACCCTTAGGAAATAAATTTTAGCCAAGTGCTCGGGTTCATCAATCACTAATATGTCCACATATACTTTAAATTTTTTCGATATCCTGATAGTCCTAACGAGATTTGCACATTTTGTTTGATCCAACCATTTTCGTAGAGAGGAGGAACGCTCCGCCCACTTATGTTCCCACTCCGATCTGTACAGAAGCGCCGCCCACTTTACTTCCTCCCTACTTACACATTTCAAGAAGTACAAATCAAATTGAGGTCGCCATGTCACGGGTGACTTGGAAATCAATCTCTATGATTTTCTCCCAATGTTCCGTTTTGTTCGCGAACACAATTTATTCTGTCCTTTGTTGATTGAATATACACTCAGAATGGGCCGTCGACAAAATCAATTTCAAGACCGCAAAACGAACTCTTCGATAGCGTGAGTAATTTCCGAATAGCACGTGGAGAACTCTACAGCTGTGTAAAAACTTGTTTCGCTATGTATTCTTGGAAATTTAGTAACACAAAAGTGTAGAAAGATACTTAATACTGTTATGTTAGGTTCCGATGGTTACTTAAAGGCACATCCCGCGAAGTGGATCAGTACGATCCGTAGCATGGACAGTTTGTTTGGCAGGTTCTACAATTTCCATGGGTCGAATGTACGCGGAAATGGCGCTAGGGTCTTGCAACATTGTAGTTAATACTGCTAGACCACGCCCCAACACGCTAGGTGCCTGTGCCCTCTCGTTCGATATACTCTCTCGTCATCCTCTCCCATCGACGCTCAGTGTAGCCTCGTCGCTACACGCTTCGCTCCAAAAAGGTAAAATGCCCTCTGTTTCTCCGTTTTCATTCGTTCTCTTCGTTTGTTTTCTGCAATAGCAGTCTTCCTCTCATCTCTACTTTCGTCTTTTTGAGCAATAACCGTAGACCGCGAGAATTCTACTAAACCTCCTAAATCCAAGTGAGGCATAGTCACGCAGCTCGCAGCGCTCGATGTTTTTCAGTGAAAACGTCGATTGTTCGCTATTTGCTATCAAATCCCGGATTCCTGGGAATGTTGAAGATCCCTGGAAATGTTGAGGACAGACATTGATGGTGCTGCTCAGCGAAGTAGGTACTCAACATTCACTGGTTCACTATTCGAGAGGGTGTACCGTACACTTGATCTCACGATTTTGACTTTTCAAGGATTTAACCAGCTTTCCTTGAAGGCCTAACCAAACATGACCTTGATCTTGGGCGCCGAATCCGTCCTCCGTCCTGAATGAATTTTAGTAGTGTTAAACGAAATGTCGGCTTTAAGTGGTGTAGTGGCAAAAGGCGCCACTTCCCACGCTCACGATCCGGGGTCAAATCCTGGATCGAATCTCGCTCAGGCCAACCAAGCCTTCCATTCCTCCGGGGTCGGTTAATTGGTACCAGACTTGTCTGGGAGGATAAAAACACTGACTTGTACTGGCCCCCGCAAGTCATTGTATAGGCCACATCGCATTCAAACGCCACTACAAGAACTGAATCAGTGTAAAACGCAGAGCGCGTCCCAAAACGGGATTGAACGACGTCAATAGTTTCCTATTTTAGCTTAAATGGCGGGTCGGGCTCACCGTAATCTTTTCGAGTTCTCTGCTACAATAATCATTTCTGCTTGGATTGCTCCGAACCCCTGCCTCCAGCAGGGTTATCCCAATCATAGACTTTCCTCTCACAGTCATTACCAACCGTACTCGCTCAGCTAGCCCACCCTGATCTTCTTCCCACTTCTTCATCAATATCAGCCCCTTGTTCCATGATTTGGACTAGCTTTTTCCATAGATTTCCTATAAACACCTCGCGTAAACAAAAAGTAATCATTCTCAAATCTCTGTGAGCAAGCGATTTTGCCGGCTTCTTTCGAAATTGACTGAGATTGGCCGGGAGACATTTTTGGTCAGTGAAAGATTCACGGCACTCTCAGCATTGAGGCTAATGCTCAATTTTTCCCGTAAACTCAATCAACTCAATGATGCCTTCTTCAATCTCATGTGTGCGCAGAGCGGCTATTCAAGCCTGCTCTTGTCTAAGCTTTTCGTTTCGTAGCCATTCACCGCGTTTATTTTAGTCAACAAATGATTTTATTTCTGCAATAAGGATGAAAGAGAATTCATCTCTCAAAAAGATCTACCTATTTCAAGAAGTCTTTGACGAACAGGTTTCGCATTTCTCTACCTGGTTACGAAGCAAGGGAGGAATTACTTCTTTGTTTACAAAAAGGCGTGCGGTCGCGTAGCGGTTCCATGTGTACGGCGAACTGCTCTTTACTAACAAAGTCCTTTTGTCATTCTGAACATGTATGGCAGGATGGGAAAGAGAAGCGTTTATCTTCGGATAATAATACTTATATGTAAATTGAAAATAATTAATGGATCTTATAAAAAATAAACAAGACATACATATTATGGACTAGGTAACAATAACTTTTCCATCGAAAAATTTTAAGTGAATGGTAATGACATTTCTTCGGGTCGGTAAGCCGCTACCAAATCCGTTCGAGGATAAAATCACCGAACTCCACATGCCCTCGTACCCCACTGTGTTCATCAAATGCGCATTCAGAATCTGCCCATCTATAATGATGGAATTCGTGGCGCATTCCTAGAAAAGCGTTAAATTCACTTCGCGATGCTTGTGTATCGCTCAATGGTCTACGAACTTAGCAGTCGGCTACGACGATGACTTTTGTACTCACTAATGAGCCGTTCCCCTCTCCCCGCTCCCCCTCTTCCGCCCGCATTCCGCATAGTGGGCCGGCAAGAGCTCCTGACCAGTGATCGGAGCTCGTTCCGGCCTTTGATCAGGCCGTTCATAAGTCGCCACGCCTTGAAGCAACCACGTAATAGTGCATAGTAATCCCGTACTTAGTCCAACTTGGACCACTTTCCGTATTCTTTCGCTCAATTGTGCTTCCACCGGTTTACTGCGACGGATGGGATCCCGATCGCTTGGATACATCACCGCTCCTAACCACTTTGCTACAGGTTCCAAACTACTGATAAATAAATAACGAGCAAATAATTATTGCCGAATAAAACTGCGGTTTCCTAAAGCCTTCACATTCCCTAATATCGGAAGATTCGCTCAGTTGAAGTGGCACTTTTCTCCAAGTGCATCTTTTCGATCGACATCCTTTCAAACTAGCCCACTTAATCCGTAGCTTAGGCCAATTATTTCCTTCCTGCTCGTGGAATTATGCACGGCATTGATGAAACTAAGGAATCCCTTTAATCAAGCACAGAAGGAAACCTGTCTGCCCTACGAAGCCGTGCTACTCATCTGAAAGATAGGGTTGACACGAATTCCTGGAGTCGTTCAGTCCACTGCTGAAGCCTGAAATTGAGCACACTTCCCACCCTTCCCAGCATCGAGGGCCCTTTACGCAGATCTCCTTTTGTGCAAGAAAGCCATACCCCCCCCCCCCCCATTTCATCTTCTCGTGAGTCCCCACAAGAGAAGGTGGTTGGCCAGGACGAGATCGGATCCTTGACGCCTTAGAGGGAGCGAGGGGTTATGCTGTCATTTTAGAGGGGGGACGTGAAAAATGGGGATAGAGCTATCACGGAAAAAAAACTGACCAACACAGCGGAGGTATTTTCCTACGTCCATTTCAGCGCAAATGCAGAAATAGGAGGGTTGGCCTAGCAATATCACAAAGTCTGACGGAATTCGAAGAGAAACATGGCTCACGAAGCCATGCCACATTTGTAAAGGGTGGAAGTGTCATTATTCCTGGAGTCACTGTGTCTGTTCAACGGTTCATGGGATCCAATCTCGTCCTGATCAGCCAGTTCCGCGATTTGTAACTGACGCGTGGTGATTTAATAAGCGTCATAGTTTATTTTTGTGAAGGCGTAACAGGTGATGGATTTCCGACATAAATCCAGCCCTGTACGCCTGTTGGGGAAGTACCATATAAAGATCAACCAGGATGTATGGGAGAGGACGGCCCATTCGCCGGCAATTTTTTCTGGCCGGTGCGGGAAAAGGGGGGGGGGGGGGGGGGGGGGGGGGGGGGGGGGGGGGGGGGGGGGGGGGGGGGGGGGGGGGGGGGGGGGGGGGGGGGGGGGGGGGGGGGGGGGGGGGGGGGGGGGGTGAACGCTTATCCTTTCCCTTTCTTTCCAAAATTATTAGTGCTCCATAATGGGTAGTGTCGCTTTTTTTGAACGCAACCCAATAAATTTAACTGCAAAATCGCCTAAAGCTTCTTACATAGCGGAGTTGGATATACGCATTCGACAATGTAAGAAAATTGATCTGGCTCTAAGCAAGACTTGTATTCTCTAGCTTCCTATCTATGTTCATGTTTTTAAAAGTAAGCCTGCGAAATGGGAGGTCCCGCCGACAAAAATTGACCAAACCGACAACTATCTCTAACTTTATCTTCCATTGAGAGAAATCAATCAATACTGTACCCTCTACTTATGCATGACCTCTTCTAAACATTACACTATTAGGTTTCCCAACAAGTCGCGTCATTCCATTTCCAGACCTGGTTTTTCAACCAGAACTCGACGGTCAAGCACCATTACCTGAGATCGAGGTCGAAATTTTTATAGCCGAGACATTGAAAAACTAGTAGAATTTAAAGAACAAGTCATGACTATGTTAAGGAATGTACGCCAACGGTATCGGAATTTCTCCCTATCTCAAGGCAATTAATTTTTTTCAAAGAAATGCGGTCACTTTCGTGGATAAAGCACCTTACTCCTAAACACCCGAAATTACGAGCTAATTCCTAACGAAACATTAAAACAAAACAAATGAGCGAATAGAGCAGAAGAAGTGCTCGCAAAAGAAGAGAACATTGAGTTATAAATAAAACAATAGCGTTTCAGAGGAAGAATTTCAATTTGAAAATTGCCATGGCTTATCGGTCGGCCAATTCGAAAAGAAACAGGGCAAACCTTTTTCGGCAACCTAAGGGTGGAATGTTCAGAAGAGGTCATGAGTAAGTAGAGGGTACATCATTGATTGATTTCTCCGCAGGGAAAATAAAGTTAGAGCTAGTTGTCGGTTTGGTCAATTTTTGTCGGCGGGACCTCCCATTTCGCAGGCCTAAAATTTGAAAACCATGGAACATAGATGGAAGAAGAACACGATATCTTGTAGAGCAGACAATTCTCTTTCGAATGGTATATGACTCGATGTAAAAGCATGGGGATTTAGATGAAAATTTTTTGGTTGAAAAAAAGCGACACTATTTATGAGACAACCTAATATTTAGCTGATCGGAAATTCTAATGACCACTCAACCTTCCAATGTACACCAACGTCCAACGAAAAATTGCTAAACAGAATATTAAGCAAGCTAAAGCTAATCTATGCAGAAGACGCGTCTTTCAGTGGAAGGCTGCGGGAATGAGGACGAATTTTATCGAACGGCTTGCTCTCCCCTTCGATTTCCACTTGCTACAGTGCAAGAGTAGTGCTCTTTCTAGAGACCCATTCAATTGCTACGGTCAAGAAGTGGAATTGGGTTCATAAAAGGGCACCTAGAACCGCTTCTCCAATAAATAGGGCCTCAAGGAGGGTCTCTATGAAGAATGCCTCGAAAATGCTGGTTCTCTGGAAGGAGCGAATCTTGGCATTGGATCACCACCGTTTCTCCATTGCCACCTTTTTCAGAGCGTGGAAATGTAAAAGGCATTCCACAAGCTGAACTTCGAAACGCTAGTCTAATCAAAAAAATCGTCAAGGGGCATAAACTGTGATTCTACTATGAAATTATATTTCCATTATGGGAAAAAGGTGAAGACTGACCTTTCGAGGTGTCTACCAAAGAGGTCCACCTAGTTGAAAAGTTCTTTTTTATTCCCTGGCTCCCTAGAGAATCGCGGTCTTGCCGGTGTCCACTGCTCAGGATCGAATCCTGCCAGAGCTAGTGAACCCTATGTTATGCAAGCACCCAATTATCTGAGTGGGTAAATTAATTCAAATTAATGTGGGAGGGAACGAGTTGAACTTAAACCCTTTCACACACCTGAGAGTCAAAGACTTTGTTGTACTGGCTAAAAGCCTATTCAAACCAGCCCTCCAAGTCCACGTGCGATTCAAATGCACGGCGCATCATTTATCCAAGCCCAGCGTCAACCGACCAGACATCTAGACTGGTAGGCCATTGGTTAAGTAATCTTCAGTGGTATGTGGCGTATTTGGGAACCTACCCCAAAGAAAGGGTTCGAATTTTTTACCCAATTTAGTAATGACAATACACGTCTTGCGTAGCCATCAACTGCTGTGGCAATTCACCAACGCTGTCGCGGCTCGTCGCGGGAAACGAAGTCGTCTCAATCAGCTGTCCGTTCGAAGAAGAATAGCGAAGAGAGAGGCGGAACGCCGACAACTTAACAAGGGGGTGTGTCCACGAACTCCTTCACGCACCCTTAGCTGACACATGCGACACTTTCGACGCTTTTCTAATCCCTCGCTTTCGATTTTTTGTTCTTTTCTCAGGAATACTTCTTACTCTGCGACATACTTTTGTTTTTGTCTGATAATTCAAGATGGTATGCGCCATGCACTTTACCAACTTTCAAGCTTGGTAAGGTTTTCTGGACCAATCTCTTTGTCAGCAAGGAACTGTCGATGTTCAAGACATTGCTTTATCATCAAATAAAATCTGGTGCGATATGGTTGATTGAAGGCGCCACACTGACCGAGAGGATTCGAACTGCTTGGGCGGCTCAGAAACGTTGAGAACACCTCTAGCTTCTGCGCTACCTGCACTGAATCGCCTTTCTTCATACGCGTTTTGGTTAGCGCGCCTACACCGATCGCTTCGCTTGGACTGACCTTATACAAAAACAACATAACAGCCTCCATGGTGACTGATTATCATGCCAACATAAATGATTGAAAAATTAGAGAAAACCCAAAACAAATAAATCAAGCAAGAAAACAAAATAAACGCACCATAAATAGATCTGTCACGCAGTTTTGCTCTTTTTATTCGAATATAACTCAAATCTGGTGAGAATCGACCTACGCAACAGGTTAAAGGAGGAATTCACGATTAGAATGAAGGTCGAAGAAAGGGAAACTGACCTAGTTGAGGGACCCACGGACCTCCTGAGGGTGCGAACTGACGCGCAATTCGCATGGAAAAATTTGACCTCGGCGACCTATCATGCCTCAAAGCTGGCGGGTCCGGCGATCTCCGCCCACCGATCATCTGATCACTCGCCGTAGTTCAATACGTGGCGAGTGATTAGATAGCTGAGAGAGCGTAGTGTTGAAGAGGGCACAGCGATGAGAGTCGCATCAATGCTCGAATCAACGGGCAAGGAAGGGGTCCCATTTCTCGGGTTCTGGGCCGTTTCTCATGGTTCTTCCTTCTTTCGTGTACCACTCACCATCCCTAGGTTAATTTGAAATGGGTTGCTTTTTCATCGTGAATTCGTCCTTTAAAAGAAATTCTTGGGGAGTTGGCCTGTGTGAAATCTTGATTGCTTGACATTGATCATTGAATAGCGCTACCAATGAAGATTTGATTGCTGGGGTTCAAGGTGTGATTCCAACCAGAACAATCAAGCCTTCCATTCAGTTGAGGGAGTCGATACCAGCACGCCTGTGGAGTTAAGAAATACATCATTGTCAGCTAGCCACTCCCTCTCTCTCGCACATTGTTGTAGGCAAATACGCTTTAAAATGTACCCATTATTGCGATTGGAGTCAACTGCGGGGCAACATTCCAAACAGTGACATGTTAAAGGCGGAGCCAGCACATACCCCACATTTTTAGTTCATTTTACACTGCTTGATGTGCGCGTTTTTGCCCCAGTTTTCCACCTGTCTTTGGCATGTTGGACGCTTCATCGCATAACCTCGTCAAGGTATCGTCGGATAAGCATTCCCACGCAATACTGATCCATTAGAGAAAGCCCTTGCAATCACCTCCTTTTCTCAAAAGACTTTCCTTCGTGTTTTTTCGAAAGGGCGGAAGTGGTGTAGTGGCAAGTGGCACGCTTACCACGCGAGCGGTCCGGGGATCAAATCCTGGGTCGTGAGTCGCCCGGGCCAACCAAGCCTTCCATCCCTCCGGGGTCGGTTAATTGGTACCAGACTTGTCTGGGAGGATAAAAACACTGACTTGTACATCGGCTGGCCCCCGCAAGTCATTGTATAGGCCACATCGCATTCAAACGCCACTACGAATGTACAAATGGAAGTAGAATGCGTGCCGCATCCCAAAAAAAAGATTGGAAAAAAATAAAAATCGATGCAATGTAAATCCTTCATCTTTT
>MU898666.1:0-12154 GCA_036418205.1 Ostertagia ostertagi | reverse complement strand
CAAGAGGGTCGTCGTAGAACACCTTGAACGTCAGCGGATCTTACCCGACTGCCAGCATGGCTTTAGGAAAGCGAGATCGACGGTTACTCAGTTGCTGGAATCTTTAAATGATTGGACAACCTCATTGGAAAAGAAGAAAAACGTTGATGTGGTTTACTTTGACTTTTGTAAAGCATTTGACAAAGTGAACCATTCCAAGCTCTTCGCTAAGCTCAAACACATCGGCATTCACCCAAGAATTTTAGTATGGATCAAGGCCTTCTTGAGTCATCGCTGCTTTCAAGTTCGAATTGGCAAAGCCTTTTCTAGTGTTAAGACTGCCCCAAGTGGTGTCCCGCAAGGAGGGGTTCTTTCACCGGTGTTGTTTTGTATCTATACATACGACTTACCTAGGGTGGTGGAGGATTTGAATGTCAAATGCAAAGCATTCGCAGATGATGTCAAGATTTACCAGGAAATAGGATCTCGAGAGGATGCTGAGACGCTCCAAGAAGCCATTGAGGCAGTTGTCAAGTGGTCCGATGTGTGGGAGCTACCATTGGCTTCCAACAAAACTTTGGTTTTGCATCTAGGCAGGCCCCAGGAGAGGAGCGCCTACTACATAGGTGGTTGCGAACTCAATGAGGTTGAAGCGGTTAGGGACTTGGGATTTCTCATTGATAACAAGCTGAATTTCGAGTCACATTGCGCCGCTATAGCCAATAAAGCTGAAGTCAGGCTATTACAACTCTTTCGCACTCTATACACCAAAGATCCATGTATCCTCATCAAGGCTTATAAGTCGTACATCCGTCCTATTCTGGAGTATGGATCGATTATTTTCTTTCCCCACAAGAAGAAGACCATCTCCAGGTTAGAGTCTGTTCAAAACAGCTTTACTAGGAAGGTTCTGGTCCGTTCTTTAGGTTTCAACTACAATGTCATACCCAGGGCTGTTGTCAGGAACAAAATGCTTGGTCTGGAATCTCTTCTTCGCAGAAGGGAAAAGACTGATCTCATTATGTTATTCAAAATACTTGTCGGGAAAGTGCCGATTGATTTGCAAAGCCTCTTCACTGTTCTTCCTTCTGTTACTAGAGGAGAAAAGTTCAAATTAGTTCGTCCATTTGCTAGATCCAACACCAGAGCAAATTTTTTTTCTCTTCGCGCTTCTAGTGAATTTGGTAAGCTCACCAAAAAATTCGCCATGCCCAGCAGTTTATCGCACTTAAAAAAATATTTACAAAATTCTATACTTAAGGGCTTCAAATTTTTCATTTTCAAATCTGATTTTTAGAGGATGGACAATCATATTCACTAGTAAAATTTTGTTGTTCTACTTCATTTTCTTATGATGTTTTTTTTCCAGTTGTGTTGTTACGTCTTGGCACAGTTTTGTTGTGTTTTCCATGTACTTTTGTACATGCAAATAAATAAAAATCATGGAGAATTGATCCCGCGAGCGATCCAATGTCAACAAGGAACGAACCCACTGCGCCAATCGACGTGTTTGAAACGTGGGATCATGGCCTAGATGATTGTACAGGGTGAAATGCTCCCAGGACCAAGGAAGGAGCTATAACACGATCAATAAGTGGAACACTGCAGGGGACAGCTGATCACCTTATTGGCAGAAAGTTATCAATATTATCGATAGCTCCAGTGGCTTTCTTGCTGCCCACACTCAACACCTTCCACGAACCCCTTTCTTCCCTGCGCTCTGCGCATGGCAGGGACGCAGAGACGCTCAATGCATGACGTGCAGAGAAAGGGGAAAGTGCATGGGGATTGAAGAGACGCAGATAGACGGCGACTAAAATGTACTCAGGGGTACATTTTAGTCGCCCTCTACATGACCCTCTGCGTCTCTGCAATCTCCACGCACTTTCCCTTTCTCTGCCAGGTTCGCCGTCTAGGCAAGGTGCCACCTAATACGTTGGCCACTTAAGATGTTGCCTAGACCTCGCCCATTGCGGCAGGTCAGCGCGAGTTTCCCGCCTTTCCCAATGCTTTTTAGGTGCGGACGAAGGCGACGTCAACGTGACCTATTGGCCAACTATAGACTGGCTGTTTAGGAGACTTTACTACCGTCCCAGAGAATGATCAATAACACGTTGACGACAGGCTGACGCGCATGCGCGTCAGAACTATGTCATTCATTTTTATTGTGCTTGCGCTCCTTCTTGAGTTTTTTGTATTCATTCTATAGATAATACATTAGCATAACTATAAACCACATGGCAGCCAGAGTGGTCAAATATCCCTTGATTTAGCAAAGATTTTCTGAACGCACAAAACTTTCATTTCAATTCTTTCCTAGTATTCCTTTCACTGTCGTAAACATTCATATGAAAGATTGTAGAAGCAGTTAATACAAAACTCTGTGAGTTTCAAGATATTTGTATTTGATGGAAGAACTTAGGTATAAATGCTTTTAACTTCATTCGCAGCGAAAGTGATGTTTTTTGCTTCTTCGTGGTCATTATGCGTTCTTCTAAACAAAAATCTACTGCTATTTATATAGTTAACCTTTATGCTTTCATCCTTGCCGAAATAATTCTATGAGATTCAAGTTGTTGTGCATTTTAAACAAAAAATAAGCGGAAGTAAGGTGAGGACGGCGCGCTCGCAAAATCGCTCCTGTCCCACGCGGTGCAAAATGCCAAAACACGCGATGTCGTCAACGTGTTAATGATGAGTCCTACCAAACGAGCAAACGAGAAAAGGAGCAAAAAACGACAAACTAGTCACTAAAAATGGCATACTATGACAACATCTCTTTTATTTATTTCCTTCACAAGACTTACCAAATTCTAGTACTACACAGATGGTTCTCAATTTACACGTCCCCCTTAAAGCGAGAGATTACGATAAAGTGCGTATGCAGCGTGGAAGTACATGCACCATTGGAAGCAGTAGTCAGGGGCCCAAGGAAACGAAATGTTGCGTTTTTGTGGTCAAAGGTGCGCTAGTTGCAGCGTACAAGGCTTGCCATTCCTTTCTGAGCCCCGCCACGGTCTGTGCTCCGCCCCCAGCAGCAGCGCCCTTCGATTGCCAATCCAGAGTGTATCCTATAACTTTTCATGGGATGCGTGATCAATCAAAGCATGATGCTTGCTGAAATGATAGAGGCTATCAGCATAACATGTGCAAACGACCTCCTAATTGGTTGCTAGCTCGTCCATTATCGGAGGTCAACGGGCAAAGAAAGGGGTCCCATTTTGCGCCTTCTTGACGGATTTCTTTGCTTTTTTCGCCACTGGGGCATTATTCAGCATCTCCACTTCCACTATGAACCCAGTCCAAACTTATCGTAATCCCTCGCTTTAAGTTAAAAGAAGGCGTAGCCTTAGCCAGCTGTGTGTTGACTGACTTTGGCGTTGACCGTGGAGCAGCTTATCTACTATTGAAATTTGAACAAATATTCAAATGATTATAACTTTCTTCAAATATGACGAATTTTCAATCTGAAAGCAGATTTGGGAGTTTTGTGAAGAGCTCTTTCTAATCAGTATTGAAATTACAAAAACAAATTTAGATCAATTAACGAGGAAAATTCATGATGAGTGCGAGTTTTTACGCTTTCCAAAGCCATAACTCCGTTCAAACTCATCCAATCTGGAAAAGTTAATACGTCATCATAAACTAGAAGATTTGCTCTTTCAACGGTTACTAGAACTGCTAAATACGTTCACTATTAAAAAATGGCCACGTTGAGGATTTTTGCCCGAGTACCGCCGAAAGGTACTTTTTCGCTGCATTGGCACTATTTCAACGACTATAGCTCCTTTCAGGGGCGATTATGTACTAAAGTAGGAGCAGATTAATCCTCGTGCTTTTCTCTTTCCAAAAAGTGTAAAATTGTTTAGCGAATCTCAACTTTAACACTTACATGTTCATGAATTTGACGCTGAAGGCTGCATTTCTTGTTGAATAGTGTACTCTGTAATTTCACACGGACCCTTTCAGAATCCTCTTGATTTTTCCTGAATTGAGATTCTTTCTCCAGAGAGCCGTAGTTGAAGCGCGCGCAACCAACTGGGCCCACTCTGGGATGCGCCGTGTGCTTCACATCCCTTCAGATTTGAGGACTCACTTGAAAGATAAAATATCCCTTGGAAAACGTGCGAATTTCGGATTCTTTAACTTGTGTGGTGATAAAACACTGAAGTAACTAAGAATTGCTAAGCGGACACCTCTAAATCACGAAGATTTTGTGTGGACGGAATCCTCTGGCCTGGCATCGACTCGATCCTTGATGTTTGTCCTCCGACGGTGATGATCCTACTGCATCAATCGGCCCGATCTCTCCCCAGCGGGCCAATACGACCCCCCCCCCTGTGACGTGTCGAGGATTCCTCAACGCACGCTTGACCCTGTTTGCGATGCCCATCTAGATGCCTTTAGTCTAGGATGAATTGTTTTGAATTCTGAAATGGTGTTTGGAGGTTAGGTCGCACTTATCTTTGACTTTCCAGGCTCTGACGAAGGCGACGAGGCCGAAACGTTAGCCTAATAAAGTTATTCTAACATCTTGGTCACAGACAGGGTCAACCCTATCGTTGTTACTTTTTGAAAATTTTTTACGACCCCCCTCCCCCAAGGTGGATTTGATACGACCCCCTTTTCCACACCTCGACCACCATCATCGTCTCTATAGTATTTAATTCTGATACCACTCAACCCACCAAACTCCGCCCACTTTTTCCTCCAAAAATGCCGTCGAGCGGGGGGTATATACGCGCGCTGAAACGGCAAATTTTTTTCCTGCGCCCCTCAACTCACCCAGCCTACTACCCACGAAAACTTCACCTCAACTCACATGTGATTTCAAGCGACTGAAACGGGTACGACCCCCCTCCTACAAACTCAACCAGGTACGACCCCCCGTTGTTACTAGTAACAACGTAGGGTTGACCCTGGTCACAGGTACAATTATTCGAGATCATATCCATAACATGCCAAGATCCATAGAAAGGTACATGGATGTCACCATGGAATACTATGGAATTTCCTTCGCGAGGTTGGCTGCGATGTGACGTAGAGACATAGCGCTGCGAGGAGAGGGAAAACGCGAGATACAGGTCGCACGCGAGAGGACACAGACGCTTCGCATGCCGTGATTGAAGGATGGCAGCACCACGGCACGCAGAAGGCAAAGCCCTAGCGCCCTTGCCTCACATTCTGAGCTGCAGTAGTGCGCGGTCCCTTGGCTTGGGGACCCGCCTTTCTCACTCTGGCAGGGAGTACCTCTTTGCACCTAATCCCGACTCCTGCCTTTCATGTGGAATCTTGTTGCTGCTCTTTTACTGAGAAGGCCCTGCACAGCCGAGAATCGAAATCAGACTCCGTGCAACCGAAAATAATTGCGCTCCATGTTATGTTTCACCTCACCCTGTTTGTGTTTTGTTTATTTAATTCAGCTTCATTTTGGCAGCTTATATTGTATCTCAATACTAATGTGAATGATCGCGATATACGAGGGGGAGAAAATCAGAACAAAAGTCGCAAATTCCATGCTATTATACCGGCGGTGTCTCCTAGAATGATACACCCTTCCTCGTTTAATATCTAGGGATTCCAATCAGTGGAACAGGCAAAATCTAAGAGAAACGACTTGAAATTTGCAAGGCGGACTCTGGATTTCCTCGTTGACCTGTGCTCTGAACGAGCTTATCTTTGTTCACAACACCGTAGTAAACCTTTGCGCTGTTCTTTGTCAAGAAGCCCAGGGTCAGACTGCACTAAGAGAATTTTCCACTTATGTTCACTGAAACCTGACCTATCTTAGTATCTATCATATACTCTGGGATGCGCCTCCATTTGCAACTTACCAATGCCTTGATACCTTTGGACGTTGCGATGTTTACTTCAATTTACCGCCTGCCCATCCTTTCGTTGGCCAAATACGACCATCTTGTTTTTATTTGCCACCGGCGGTTGTCCCTGTGTGAGTAGGGAGGGGTTTCGTGCCGATCATTGAATAAAAAATTCACGTTGATGACTTACACGTAGCTGGGAAGATTTATAGGGAAGGGAATACTTGCTACGCCACAAGTTGCTACGCAGTTTTGCAAAATTTTTCTGCGCCTTGTCATCGCGCAGAAAAATTTTGCAAAACTCTCTAGGATTTTTCTGATTGCATGGGTGGATCTACCCACTCCCCCATCCCTCAGCTAGTCACCAGGCATGCATCAGACCAATGCAGCACAGCCTGGTTGGCTTCGAGGAGTTGTAAGGATGCAGAAACGAACCGACAAATTGACCAGTCGGAGCTTAATTCACCTTTGTGTTATCATAGCCAGCAAGAAAGATGAAGAAGAGTATGCAGCAACGACGGAACACACTTTGGTTGAATAACATGCATCAAATTTGCATATCAAATATTTTTTCTTGAGCAAGAAAAATGACTAATACTTACGCTCACCTTCTAAAAGCTTCCACTGTTCACTTTCAAGCCCGAAAGCAGCACGACATTAAAACGTGCTCCGCAGTCTACCACGGACTGCGGTGAAATGAGCTATCTCCCCTCATCATGGACCGTGTAAGTATCACTGAAGAACTGGCAGATTGCAATGGAGGTTCGCTTACAGGCTGCCTAGCTTCTCCTTTCCCGGAACTTCCAATATTTTAATGAAGTCTTTGATGCTGGACTTGTTGAGAGATGCTGCTGGAGGTTTTGCTAGTATTGTAACACATTTTAAACTTGTGAATTTTTATTAGTGACATGTTATTCTCAACAAAGATTACATGTTTTTTTGCAGTTAGCTTTCGCAAGACCGATTCTGCCAGGATCAGTTGAGGTGCACCAGCCCCAGTTCACGTAGTTGGCGCAGGTCGTCGGATTGTGGCGGTCCTTGCACTCCTGAGAGGCAATTCCATTCACAACAAGAGCAAAGCTATTGCTGGACACCTCCATGAAAACTCTAAACCATTGGAACGTACGTTTTCAATATCTGCTTGAGTAAAGGTGCTGAGGAGCATGAGAGCGATGAGCACGTAGAAGAGCATCGTTGTCACCAGAACAGGAATGTCGTGTCCACAATTCGCCGACCTTTTATATTATCATTTATGTGCTGTTTGGTGTATTTGGCTATCTGATGTCTCTTCTCAACTACTAAAGAATTTTTTGCTATTCCAAATGTATTATATGTTATGTTTGTGCAGGACCACTGTCAAATCCAATATGTTCACTAATAGTATTGCTCTGTTTCATGATCCGTCAAAGTGGAACAGAAACAACGCTCCCGATTACACGTTCGAAAATGGGTAGCGATGTGGTGTTTGAAGCCCAGCCTCCTCTGAGGATGCGTCAGCGAAAATCAGAAACGAAACGCATATTTCCATTCTCTCGATCAAACCATTATTGAACGTTTGATGGAGGCAAATTCTCGCTTGGTAGGCGCGGGGACCACGCATCTATCTCAGTACGCCCAAATACGAGGAGTTTGTGAATAATTGGAAAAGATGAAGGTTGAAGGCGGTGGGCAAATGGGTAAAAATGGAGCATGGAAAACGCTTGAAGTAAAAAGGCAAGACATATCAGCCGATTCCTCATCACCGTGTTTGCGGAACGAAGGATGCTCAACGCAATTAAGTGCTGGCAGAAAGGGAGCAACAAGTTAGCGTAGACGTCTGGGTTTCTGATTTTGATAATTTCTGAAGAGAGGGTACAGAACGGATCGCAGACGACTGTGAAGAAGGGATCACATGAGTGCAGGGCTCCGTAATAATCTTGGGACATCTACCCCCTGACGGGTAGCTTCCTCAGGCAAGGAACTCCATGAAACAGTGCGCAAATGGATGAAGTGATGATCACTAGAATCCTCTGTGATAAGCGATGCTAAAAAACGCTCAAATGGAAGCGAATATCCTCATTGGTCAGCACGAGGCTGCTCAATGTAGATGGACTACACGGCAGCCCTACAGGCGGTTTGGGTCCCAGTGTGCACTAATCTTCCTACTTATCGCGTTGTGTAAGGATTTGGAAAGTTGTGGCTGGCTTGATAATGGTTCTATTGAATAGAATGGATAGGCAGAAGCAGAAACATGTGTTTCGTTTCTCGTTTTCGCTGACACTTCCCCAGAGGAGGCTGGTCTTGAAACACCTCATCGCAACCCATTTTCGATGTGCTGCTAAAAAACTGACGTTGTTTTTGTTTCATTTTCAACGGCTCACGAAACAGAGCAAGACTGTTACTGAACACGTTGGATTTGACAGTGGTCTTGAGCAAACATAACATGTAATACATTTTGATATAGTAAAACAAATAGTAAAAAAAATTTCGGTTGAATTTGAGAAGAGACACCAGATAACTAAAAACATCAAACAGCTCCTAAATGACAATATAAAAGGCGTCGGAAAATTGTGAACATGGTATTCCGATCCTTGTGTCAACCGCAAACAACGATGCTCTTCCACGTGCTCATCGCTCTCATGCTTCTCAGCACCATTGCTCAAGCAGATATTGAAAACGTACGTTTCAATGGCTTAGAATTTTTCTTAGGAGATAGCTTTCGCTCTTGTTGTGAATGCAATCGCCTCTCAGGAGTGCAAGGACCGCCACAATCCCCACGACCTGCGCCAACTACGTGAACTGGGGCTGGTGCACCTCAACTGATCCTGGCAGAATTGGTCTTGCGAAAGCTAACTGCAAAAAAACATGTAATCTTTGTTGAAAGCATTATGTTACAAATAAATTGTCGCAATACACTCTCGACATATGTCATAAATAGTACTGGTTAAACCTTCAACGATATAAGTATACAGGTCCACATTCACCGATTTCATTAAAGCCTGGAGAGTTTCGATGAAGGCAGAAGCTTCGTAATCTGTTATAGCGAACCTCAACTCTTCCATTTCTCGCATTTCAGTTGCGTTTGCGAGCATTGTAAATGTTCGCGTTCGACAGAACTACATCTTGAAAACGGAAAGTGTTTAAAGGTGCGCATTACAATAAAATGAGCGCGCCAACTGGTCCTCAGTAACAGCGAGTGTCGAGAAGAATAGGTAGAACAGTTTTGCTTTTAGGCTTGATCCTCTTTATTATAGAAGTTTCCCTAGATTTTCCTTTTTGAAGGCGCTTTTTATCACTAAGTATTACGTCGTTAACAGTTTTCTCGCGGTTATGTATAATATGTATGTCTCGATTTCTTCCGCCTTACTATGGATTAATTCCGAGAGAACTGCTGCAGCTTACACGCCACTTCAGCTCTATCTTAAATTGCTGCTACCATGAGAAAACCTTTTCCTCTTACTCAAGGACTTTGAAGTTCGCAAAAACCAATTTTGAACAGTTTCGTTACAGCTTGACTTCGGCCAGTAAGGAGCGAGGAGGGTCGAGATATCGGCATACACTTTTGGTATCAGATTCACAATAAATTGATCATGTAGACGGCGAGAAGCGAGAGCGAGAGCTCCGGAGACGAAAGACCAACATCAACTCACAGACGTGTGGGTATCGGACGTTCAGCGTTAACGCTTAATAAAAGCTTTGATGCTGGAGCTGTTAGAATAATCGAACCTTGAGTACTAAAGCAGTCGCAACGGCTAAGCAGGTCAATAAGGGCTTCTGAAATCGGATAGTTCTTCTACCTAAGTTGTATGTATTTTGTGGTGATGCAACGAGGTTCAAAGCGCTGATATTCAGAACGCGAAACACTCGAGAACGGTGAGTTCCATGCTGGCAGTTATAGACATTGGAACAATCAATACTGCCAGAAGTCAGCGAGAGCAGACGTTATCGAAGTGAACCCAGTGTACCATGTCGTGTATGGCACTGTGTACGTTGAGGGCCAAAAAAGATATTTCGATTATTCGACTCTTCACAGTCCTGTGGAGTCTGCCCGTGCACTGAAGCTAACAGCTTGTTTCTTTCAATCAAGTATCATCTCTTATCACTCCATGTGTGATTTATCCAGAACGCTACTTCTTTAGTCTGTGCGACGTATTTGCCATGAGATTAACTGAACCCCATGCGAAGTGTCTTTTTTTTCAACCATCCGCATATATCGCATGGGTTGGCCGGCACTCGGCGACGTCGTGAACGGTGGAAACAAGGAAGGAACTTGGATAGGAATAATGAACTTTGTTAAGGTTGAGTCACATATCTCGCCCAAATTTTTGAATGTTTGCCTTAGGATTATCAAATCAGCCAGCGAAGGTAACCCAGGTAATCTAATAGCTACCTAGCTTTGCTTGAGAGGAGGCTGAAGAAAGCGATTACGATGTAGAGGGAGCGCATCGCTAAAATGCACCATTCGAAGATTGGCGGCTAGGGAAGCGAGCTGTGGCGAGCGAAAGCTGCCCTGGTTACTAAGCAGTGCTTGAAAGGCGCTCCGCCCAAAAGCGTTCCACCCGGACTAGCTCACAAGGAATGGTCAATTGGTCGGTCCGGCCATTTGTAATGAGGTGTAGTCCGATGCACGCGTCTTGCGACGCTGAGCTCAAATCCGTTTTCGGTTTTTGCCGAACGATTCTCTGAACGAAGTTACGAGGGATTCTTCTCACTGTGGCTATCTCACTGTGGCGCCCTCTACATCCCCCTATCCCACTTGGCTCGCGTAAAAACAGAACGAACGAACAGAACGCATAACAGAATAACCAATTATAAACGCTTTCTGGGCTCGTATGAGCAGCCTTGAAAAAATGCAAAAGTTTGCTACCGACAAGGATTCGAACATATGACCTCACCCCTATGAAGCAAGAGCGCTATCCACTAGACCACCATCCACTGCAAAGATGCTCTGCGGCTCTTCTTATGCGAGCCGAGTGGGACAGGGAATGTAGAGGGCCACAGTGAGATAGCCACAGTGAGAAGAATCCCTCGTAACTTCGTTCAGAGAATCGTTCGGCAAAAACCGAAAACGGATTTGAGCTCAGCGTCGCAAGACGCGTGCATCGGACTACACCTCATTACAAATGGCCGGACCGACCAATTGACCATTCCTTGTCAGTTGGCAGTTTGCATGAGCTGCATGAGCTATGTTGCCAGCAGCGGCACAACTGGAGCGACTTGACTGGAACATGAAGTCGGCCTGATACCGGCGGCCGCCTTAGCCGCTGCCCGTACTCGAGCGAAAATCAAGGGAATCGGTTCAGCAAGAGGGAGGGCTTCCGTATTGCCTTTTCTTTGTCGGATTTCATTGTTTAGCTTACCGTTGCTGTACTATTGAGCACTCCCACGTTCCTTCTAAATTCATTCAAAATCTATCGTAATCGCTGCCTTTAAATACGGAGGTGTGTGTCTTTACAGCACATATGGGTGACTGCACGTCAATCCCGAGGAACAAGCCTCACGATGAGGTAGTGTGGGCGCTGGTTGTGTTGCCAGGTGGAGCGCGATGGCGCGTGAGTCATTTTGAGTGGGACGATACATACCAACATTTTCATTCAGCGAACCGCATATGTACTTAGCTGGTATGGTTATTCTTGCTCTCCACTCGCCATACGGAGAAAATGGCTCTTTCATAACAGCACACTTCGGCGTCGGTGATTTTGTTAACATTTCCGGCGTTGTCTTTTCGTAGGCGAAAAGCTTATGAGAGGATCAAGCCGTCTGAGGGCGCACAGTATCGCGGACTAGATCACATTGCGGAAAAGTCGTCATAACTCGTTTTACTCTCTAGGTGTAGAGGAAATTCAGGCGTATGGCACAGAATAGTGCGTGGAACGATTCTGCTCCTCTAGGAACGTCTCTTTCACCCACTTGGTGCGCACGTCGTAATCCTCTAAACAACTCGCTAGAGATCAGCCCTTGCCAATTCCAAATCCATTATGCATGTTCAGAATAACTGGTATTTCACAAAGAAGTAATCCTTTGAAGTTCTAGTAGATCCGCTTCCCCAGTTTCTAACTTATTTGCGATCAGCACACACGCTCCTTTGCCAGTACATCAATACATGCGACTACGAATTCAGAACGCGATCAATATCGCTTTTATTTACCGTGATTTAGTCAGCGTTAGAACTCTCTGTTAAAAATATATGTCAGGGGATGGAAAAAGAGTGCTTGAAAAAGTGAGGCGACGACCGTGGATTCATTGCTGTGAATGCTTTTGTGAAGTTACTCTTGTGAAGGTCTCACTAGCAGTGTGGTTACCTTCACAGATACATTCATTCAATGTAATTCTAATAATATGTACTTCGGGTCTATTCCGGTAAGAAGGCACTTCAT
>MU898661.1:0-11318 GCA_036418205.1 Ostertagia ostertagi | reverse complement strand
TGTTAAGGTTTACTAGCACTATCACACCTTTACGATCCCACTGGGGCGAAGTGGGCTATACAGTTATGTCAGCTTAAACTTTTCTCATGGGGGTTGCTGTGAGCTTTCACTATAAAGGTGGTATTGATTTTGGACGCTTAACACCGATTTCGCTGTAGAATTACATTGCTGAATTTTTCGTAGTATAATGCTACACCAAGTATAGCATGAGGATTCTAATGGAGTTGGACGGCAAACATTATGAACGGTTTCAAAAGCGGAAATGGACAGCGACCAATGTTTAAGGGAGGAAAGTATTCAAATGAAAAGAAAAGGTGGTGAAGTTCAAATAAGACCCACATAATGAAGTGATAGCTAAGAAAGGTAGGCTGGTTAAAATGGAGCTGTGACCGACCAATGAGGAGGACTGAAAGAAGTTATAGCAGATGTATGATTCGTATGGTCTAAGGCACGAAAATGAGAGCGTTTTTATGCGAGAGATTCTGTCGACGAGAGGACGAGAGAAGATACAGGCAAGAGAAACGCAGACAAGAGTTTTTGTTTGTTAACTGCTGTTTTAACGCCGCAGTTCGCGTTGCGAATGTTTCACAAGAATGCTGGGTTGTGAACAAAACTTTCGCCCCAGGCGGGACTAGAAAGAGGTGCGGGTTCTAGTCCCGCCTGGGGCGAAAGTTTTGTTCACAACCCAGCATTCTTGTGAAGCAGACAAGAGTGTTTTCTGGCGAGGGTGGAGCCGAAAGTATTCAAGACTTAATACATCGTCTGTGTCGCCTTTTACCTAAGTGATAAGTGATAAAAAGGATAAGAAGAAAAAGTAAATAATAAAAAAGCGACTCGAAAAAAAAATCGCCAATGAATGACGTGGCCTCTTGTGGTTTTCAGAGGAGCAAGTGTACAATCGTGAATTGTTTGACAGCTCGAGCTGGCCTGAGTGACTTTAGCAATGTAATGTTGACACGCTACTATCTCATTAAGCTGATGTGATAGAGACAAACAAACTACGCGCCTGTAATTAGGGTTTCAAGCTTTGTCACCATCGCTCACACGTCAGCTTCTCTTTCAAAAAATCGCGGAGGTAGTCGGACATAAATAGACCTATTATGTTGTTTAGGAAATACCACTGCATTTTTTGACTGCGCTAGTCTAACCAAAAATGAGACGTTTTACAAGCGCTTTGTGCTGATTTGGTGAGAACACAACATCGATCGTAGTAGAGTTATTAGAATGTTGATCAATTATGTCCCGAAATCCTCGATGAGCCAAGTGTTGGCGTTAATTTTTTAAAACCTTTCCAGGCAAATTCGATAACAATTAGTAATCAAGGAATAGCCTAGGGCTCAACTGCCACAAGTGTCGTACGCCTAGGAACGCGTCAACTGCCATCCAGTGTCGTACGATCCTACACCCTGAAGCTAACTTGCACTCTCAATCATTAGCAATTGCTCGTATTTTCCAAAATTAAAACCTCTCTTTAAAAATGATCTGTGATCCTGCTACGACGAGCCTATAATGAACAATTGTGTGCAAAGAAAAGGAGACTTTGGAGGCGACTAAGAGAGGATAGATAGAGACAATTGGAAAGTATCAGTTAGGAGGGGGAGGAGGGCGCGGCAGCGGCTTTTGTCGAGCACCCAGTCCATTCAAAGCCACAAAGAATATTTCTTCTACTACAAAAATATTAAAAATTCACTATCCGAATCGTTCGCGGAAGAAATGCAGACACACTTTTTTGCCCAAGAGCATCAAAGCACCCCGAAACTCCCTTCCCGTGGGCTCAGGCGCGCGCTTACATTCCTTTCGCTCACAGTTCTTTCTTCGCCCGTACAGCACGAAGCACCATTCAACATTGAAGTTTTCCAAAGTGGGGTGTAACCCGATTAAAATGCATTTTCCCTTTTCTCACGTCATAAGTTATCTCGTGAAAAGTTCCGAAAAATTCCTCTCGGAAAACGAGGCGATTTTGTCAATGGAGCCCAGTCGTCTATCTGGTGATGCTGATGCATTTGTGATGAGCTGCTATGGCGATCACGGGGGCTTAGAGCGGAAAATAGTAAAGTTTCGAGTAAGTTCAGTCACGTGAATGATTCACCCTCTAGACGAAATTCTATGTTCAACAAACAGCTCTATATTCGCACGATTATATCAATCCCTATGAGGTTTCACTGAGCTGTGAGACCGAATTTCGGAAAAAACTTTATCTAATAAGATTGCTATGATGAAATATGCTGCTTTCATCAGAGTAATAGCCTGTGGTATTGATTTTTCTGCATTCGGCTCATCCCTTCCATTTCCAAGCACGTCGACGTGTGTAATAAATAGTTGGACTTTACGTCACATCTCATAATGAGATGAAAAATTGCTGAGCACGTATCTCTTAGACGTCGGATGGCTTCGAGCCGAGTGCAGGGATAGCGTCATGCAGCAAAAGATCATTTCAAGTGTCAAGTAGCCCTTTTTCGTTACTTTTCGAGGACCACAGAACCCAAGCCGGCACCGGGTTTATCTCTCTGATTTTAACGGTGTAATGATAAGCGAAGGTCAGATCATGATTGTATGGCCGTTAATTCTGTGAAAAGCACCCGTATCCTACGATTTTTATGCAGTGTTGAAGTACCATCGCTGTATCTTCTAGATGTTTTTTCTCACGGTGTAAAGTCAACACATGGTGTCGCCAATAATTTACCAATACTAAAGTTCGGTCATGAGTAAAGGGCAGACAGGTTAAGATAGCAGGGGCATGAGCAGAATGTACAAAGAATGCTTGAGCCAAACGCCGCCCCCAGAGGGCGGAGCGTGCACCGAACGGGGGTTCGAAGGCAAGTTTCATTCGGAACCGCTCATAGACTGGGCGAAGTAGACCGTGCTGTGGGTTCGTTGATGAGAGAGAGGCCCTCATTGAACTTATCTCCTCTATAGATTTCATCATAACTGAGTAATCATTTTTCCCTGTAATTCCTACTTACTTTTAAAAGTTATTGGAAAATTTACATTTCGGTTATGGTGTTGTAAGCATCTCGAGATGGGCGGAGGGTGTCCCCATAAGTGGGCGACGTAATTTCCAGCCTTAATCTATTAACTGGAAAAATTGTGCATTTTGGAGAAACGCCATTTTCGGGGCTGTCATGCCACTGCCTTCCATTCTATATACCTCCGCAGTGATTCAAAGGGTGCTTTCAGCCAGACAGATTCTTTCGGCCCGGAAGGAGTCGGAACAAAAGGTATACTATCAAAATAATTTTTAGCGCCGCCTTGCCTTCCATATCCATTACGCACCTTTTTAGTGGCGATCCCCTGCCAATTTGAGAGCTCTTTACACGACTCAGAAAACAAAGTACTACACTTTCGAGGCAACTCCTTCGGGGTCGCCAATCTCTCGACTTGCATTTAATACAGCCGCATAGATTAATGAGAACGTTGGCTGTCCCGCTCTGTGCTGTAGAAGCCCCGTATAACGCGTCGGTATGCGCTATGTGCTAGTAGCTACCAAAAATGAACACAAATACACAAAATTTGTAGTCCTAATATGTCTTTCTATTCTAGAAGAATAGCTTTTTCTATTCGAGCTAACCTGGCTTTTGCGCCACGCTATGGCTAAACAGTTTATGAATATTCGGTATGAAAATTACTCCCTCAATAATAAAAACATCAGATAAGAAGGGCGAGTATGGAGATATAAATAGCATTTTTGGTTGGTTGAAATTTCGAAAAATCAGTTTTGGCGCCCGTTTTCTGCTATTCCTTCGTCCTTCTTCGATAATTTTCTTGCATAGTGTTCAACATCGTGGGCTCAGGGGAAGGGGGAGAGGAGGGGGGGGGTGCATGGTTCTCTGAAGTCTTTAACTCTGCAACCCAACTCTGCCTAACTTTTCACGGAGGTCAACGTTTCGTTATCAAGAATTTCAGTCCAGCACAAGTCCGAATTGTATAGAATTTCGGAAGGTCCTCGTGTCCCAGAGTTTGATGTCTCCGGATTGCATCCGTCAGTTCGAAGAATTGTGCATGGAAGAATCGATTACATAGCACAGTTTACGAGAATCGACCAGATGCAAACTTTTTATCCCTTATCTGGAGAGACTAGCCAAGATGATGAAGCAATCCGTCATTTTCCCTTTGAATAAGTCACATTTGCCATAGATTTGTCGAAAGCGGAGATGTGGGAGTGTTTACTTTGAAGGCAAACTCCGGTACTGAAATAGTGCTATCAGCGCTCTATAGTGATACCTTAGCTGCGGAGTGGGAAGCGAAAGCCAAGGAAAATCTTCACGAACGCTTGAAAGTAAGTCGATCTTTAACAGAGGTGGTACGATGCGGCAAGGAAGACAAAATTACGCGAGAGCACGCTGATCTCTACAACAATGCACGTTGATCTCACCGCCTCTCGTGGTGGGTAGGGAGCGTTGGAAATTTGGGTCGATGGTTGCCGCCCGTAAGGGATAGCGTCCTAGACGGGCAATTTTCGCGACGAACCCGGAGTGATCTAGGTAATCGACCTTGCCAATTTCCCTAGTTGGGTATCTCTCCTACTAGTCGGGCAAATCCCTGGGTTTGCCTTTAACTGCACAATGGGTAGAGCGAAGCAAGCATACTACATTACATCTTTTATTCGGGCCACTATACAGACTTGCCTGGGCTTCACCAGATCGCTCAACAACAGCAGGCTTTACCCGATGCGACAAAACTTGTACGAAGCTATACCACATGTGTTCTGATAAGTGAAGTCCAGAAAAAAGAGCGAAAGGATGGAAAAGACAGAACCTGAGTGAAAGCATGAAAACTACATAGTGCATAAAGTTTGCGAGAGATCGATAGGCAGAGATGACAGCAGACCAGACAGAGAGGTTGACGAAGATTGATAAGATGGAATAGTAGAAGAAAGATTAGAGAGGAATTAGTGATAAGAAAAAAGAGACAGGCCAAGTGAATGATCTTGAAGGGAGCAGAGGCAGGAGGGCGGGAAAAACGTGCCCCATTCATTTCCCAACCTTTTACATATTTGAGGACATCCTGCACCATGCGCTTGACTTCTATGCGTCTGCTCCTTGAGGCGTACTACTGCGTCCTTAGGTTATAGAAGCGTAAAGCGAGAGGTATACGGCGCCAATCAACCCTACTTAGAGCGAGAGATTACAATAAAGTGTGTGTGCAGCGTGGAAGTACATGCACCAGTGGGAGCAGTAGCCAGGGGCAAAAGAAGCGAAATGTTGCGTTTTTGTGGCCTAAAGTGCGCTTGCTGCAGCATCCTGGGCTTGCCATTCCTTTCTGAGCTTCGCCCACCTGTGCCCCGCCCCCAGCCACAGCGTCCTTCTATTATCAACTGCTGAGAATTTCGCTGTGGGATGAACGTGTCCATATAACTCCCAAGATGCGTTCACATTAAAGGCATGGCTTGTTGCTGTTGTGTGAATGGGGCGGATCAAATTTCAACATGGCAGAAACCTTCTAATTGGTTGCTAGCTCGTCCATTATCGGAGGTCAACGGGCAAAGAAAGGGGTTATTTTGCGCCTTCTTGACGGATTTCTTTGCTTTTTTCGCCACTGGGGCATTATTCAGCATCTCCACTTCCACTATGAACCCAGTCCAAACTTATCGTAATCCCTCGCTTTAAGATTTGCCGCGAATTCTACTTCGACTCAGAACTGCAGTGGGATTTGAATATTGATTGGCAAAGGCCAACCTATGTTGATGTTAGTCTTTTTGTCCTCCGTAAGCATGTTTGGTTCCGTTTAACTTACACAACAACAAGTAGAGGCTTTCTTGACCTGAGTGGGACCCGATGTAGAATTTTACTGCAAATCGGTAATGAGCAAGCCCACTTGCCACTACAGAGACACATAAGCCCTTATTGTGTACCAGTTTTGCTTCGCCCGCTATCGCGCGCATCACACGGCAGGCTTTAGCGAAATTGGAGGACCCATGGAATATCAGCATGAGATACTCCATTAACCATCTCACTATTGACTGTGTTAGACCCTCCACAGTTTCACTGAAGCTCATCGAGAATACGCGTGATAACGTCTGAGCTGAACTGGTATATTGATCACACAACTGTAAACATCCAGCATTTTTCTTGAATTAAGATAATTTAGCGGTGAATAGGATTGCTGTCAGTCTCAAAATCAAAACGAAATATGCCTATTTACATAAGTGAGGAGCTAAGGCTTATCATTCATTTACATTCATCATTATTTAGAACCACGAAAGGATTAGCGGTTTAATGAGTTTGGGTTTTCTTAATAGTCAGAAATGAAACTTATCATTTGCTGAAGACTTGTTTTTTAAAATTTATGCAGTCGAATTCTATTAAGTAAGCTGGATATATATCGAAATAATGTGCACGTACCTTTGTTTGTACTACTACGACTTACTACAATTTGTAAGTAGGAACGCTCTAGTGTCAAGCTGCGAGCTGCGTTAACGAAACAGGCAACGGAATCGACGACTTCAGCGTTCTGGCGCGCCTTATCGGCCCTTATCAATCGTTATCAGTTTCTGGCACCCACCAACAATGTCCCCGTCCCACCCCACATAACACTTGTAAGTATGGTTGCTCTGGTGTCAACGCGAGCCAGGCAACGGAATCGACGACTTTCAGCGTTCTGGCGCGCCTTATCGGCCCTTATCAATCGTTATCAGTTTCTGGCACCCACCAACAATGTCCCCGTCCACCCCACATAACACTTGTAAGTATGGTTGCTCTGGTGTCAACGCGAGCCAGGCAACGGAATCGACGACTTTCAGCGTTCTAGCGCATCTTATCAGCCATTATCAGTTGCTATCGCTTCCAATCATGTACCACCAATGTCCCGGGACCGCCCCACATAAGACTTGTAAGTATAGACGCTCTTTTACCAATATGAACGGCAAAACGAAATTGGCGATGCTCGCTTTCTAGCCCCTCTTATCAGCTATTATCAGTCGTTATCAGTTCCTATCACGTACCACTTGTGTCCCCATCCCACCCCCTATAACATATGTAAGAACCACTGCGCTATCGTTACTGTGACTCGAGCTATGAATTTCCGGTCAAACACACACACACACACACACACCAACAGACACACGCTAGCCGCTTATATATAGTAGGATTTATTACTATGATAGGGTTTTTCATTGCTTGAAGTTCATCCACTTTTTAGACACTTCTTCCATTTATCTAAACATTGCGGGTATCAGTGATATGATGAAAGGTTTTTAGAGACCTCAGTGATACCTTCATTCTTGCAAAAATGTCCCTCTGCACACTTCCGCCGAATCAATCCGACCCAGGCCATCTTTTTTCAGAATTTCATGTTAAACCATTTTCTATACCATCAAAAAGAGTACGTCATTGGCAAAAAGTGAAGCTTAAAAATCTCTTCTTGTGAATCGTGGTGATAGAGAACCAAAATTTTTCACTTCAATTCGAGCTGAGGAGTTTTCATGCTTCTCAGAGCTCCCTTCCGTTGAGCCAATTAGGTTGTAGAAGCCGGAGAGACATACCAGTAGTGAAATAGAAGAACAAGGGAGTAAGAAAATCAGAACATGGAGTTTATTTCCCACAGGCGATAAATGCGGCGCAACAATGGGCCCAATTTGACGGGTGTGTTCGGACCACACAAGACAGCGTAGACTCGTCATGTACTTATCCTGAAGGCGAAAACAAACTAGTTTCGCTAGCAAAGATCCTCTTCGGATGCTCATTCATCTAGAAGTTCTAAGAGTACTTTGTTCAAGCTATGCCCGCATTGTGGCCCGGAACGCTCAAGGATGAGCTGAGCTATACTGAGTGGCCACTCGACCACTTTAGTGACTCAAAATCGCTGCTCAAGAAAATTTCGGGTCAATCGTTTCTTGCAGCGGAGCCTGGAAGCTTCGCGAAGCCTTACTCCCAGTAGAGGAATTCGACAACACATGAATGCGAAGCAATTTAATATGGAATAGCATTCCTTGTTGACGCTGGCCTTTGGGTGTGGAGGATACGATAACAAAAGTGCCGACATCCCCTGCACGGATGGGGGAGGAAATTGGGCGGTACCCACACAGGCTTTCCACATCGCCAGCCAGTCAAAGTGGTCGTGGAGGGCGTGCTTCATAGAGTCAGAGGTCAGCACTGTCTAGCATCAGCCCGTCTCTTCATGAGGAGTCATGGTCAAGCACTGTCTAACATCAGCCGGACTCTGCTTTTCGGAGAGCATTGGGTGCATGGCTTGCACAGAGGAAAGTGGCTACCATATAATTTTAGCTTCCAGAATTCTGTATTATCAACTTGCCCAAGTGGTTCACCTTTTGGTATTGCTAAGCAATGACTTCTGATCTCTTAGGCATAGCATAATTTATGAAGGCACATTTCATCAGCAGCAGACCCTTATCGCCGCCCTTCTGGAGCCTCATGCCATAGTTTGGGCCGAGGTTGGGATAGATACAATATGACTTGAATGAAAGGAGGCAGAATGGACCGACATGAAGTATGATTCGAAGGTCTATAAATGCTTTGAATTCCATGATAACGCAGATGACCATCTCGAAAACAAAATCCCAATCCACGATCATTCCCTTGAAGAGTCGTTCATGTCAACAAAGCACCTACGCCCGTAATCGCAGAGATAGTGCCATTCAGGCGGCAAGAAAGCAGATGGTGAGTGCGCGGTACGCTCCCAAATGCGTCGTAGCCTAAGTCTCGCTCATCCCCTATGCTCTCCCGCCTCGGTTCTCAATGCCTCTGTATTAGGCCCGTCTAAAAGCGAAAAGATAGGAGTCTATTTCCTGTGTTTGCATTGCTCCTTTTTTTTTACTACCGATCTACTTCACACCTTAATTTTTGCCTCCAAGTGCAATAACCACATCAAGCCTTAACCCTAATGGAACCCACTTTCATGGCTTAGCTAAATAGTGCAATAGACCGGATGGCAAATCGATCGTTTTTCTCGGAATGCGCCGCACCTGCGGGTCCCATTCAGAATTGTTGAAAGATTGGAATGATTTCGATCTGTACTAACTCTTTCAAGGGGCAGCCAAAGTTTATGCTAGCGTTCATACTCTACGGGAGACATTGCCACAATATACAATTCCAGGGCACAGAAAGTTCCGTTGGCCTCGACGCTATCAAGCTCAGCAATTGAACGATTTTGCGGGTTCCTGCTCACCATCTCTTCATGCTTACATCATATAATATGAGATATATTACAGGAATGCCGAGTTTCAAGCAAAACACTCTCCCACACTAAATGAGCAATTAACAAAACAAATGAAACAGATAAATGCGAGAGATTTCATTGCTAAAATAGGATGGCCGCTGTTTAATGCAAGCTGATTTGAGGATAGTAAAAAAGATATGGGAAAAGTGTGATGTGCTAAGAAGTGAAGGATGGACGAAGTACGAGGAGATTTCAGCTTCAGTGCAAATTGATTTAGCTCGGGGCAAAGCTTTTCGCTCACGCGAGATCTACTTACGATGATAAGTTCATGCTTCACAGAAACAAATTAAGTTAAGCTGCGTTTCTGAGTTTTTCACGTCATACTCATGCTTTTTATGGTTAATCCTTCGTTGGCTTTCAAGCGATTTCACTATGGGATGAGGTCTGAAGGGCGTCCGGACGAATACAGATAAATGTTTTCGGGACCTGTTCCTAAGCGCAGTGAACTCGAGGCCTGAACGGCGTAGCGGTTTTGGTGACGTCATCGAGCGTGTTGGTAAAAAAGCATGGGGAAGTGAGCCTAGCCACAACTTCCAGCACGCTGAGGGGCCTGGCCCAGCAGTGACATCTTATGATGCCCTTAAATCGCACCAACGTGCCTAGTAATTCCTTTTGAAAGCTTCAAAGGGAATGGAATGAACATTTAGAGCCATGCGTTCTTTTTCTACTAATACTAGCAAATCAGAACAAATTGCCTGACCCTGTTCAATCCTTTGAAATGCGCCATGTATTCGACGTTTATTCGAAATCACAATGACCTTCAAAGGCCAGGTGACATATACTCGATATCGGTGAGTTGGGGTGGGCGTGTCACCGGAAGTGACGTGCACTTGATAGAAACTATGTGGATAAGCTGCTTCCAACATACATCGCTGGCTATCAGCAAAGCATGCTGGCAACAGCTTATCCACGCACTTCTATCAAGTGCACGTCACTTCCGGTGACACACACCCACTTCGGATATCGACTAAATACGAAGTTATTCATGTCCTAGAACCAGCATTTGTCCAGATCACGAAGCTATCGGAGTCACTTTGATGTTCATGCTTCGAGCGATCATAGCGTCCGAGGCTCAAGTGATTCGCACGGGAATATTAATAAATCAGAACTACATGCGAAACAATTTGCTAATGATTAGAGTCATTTCCAATTTGGAAAGTGCTTGCTTTCAAAGTAAGACCTGTGGGGCAAAATATGTAGAATACGGTAGCTAGCACTCACCTTTTATGACAAAGGCTGCCAACTGTGCTGTCTGTTCCTCACGGACCAGGGTCCAAGCGTTAGCCGAAGGAAACTAAATGCATGCGAGGGGGCCGGAGGGGGGGGGGGGGGGTCTCTGGCATTCTGAGGAGAAGTTGTGCTGGGAGTGTCGCGGTGAGTAGGTCATTTCTGAAAATGATATGTGAATGTGGATAGAATTCTTGGAAGCTCCAGAACTCCCCCTCACCAACCTATCCTCCCTCGATCTTCATACCCTTATCGGATTACTGCAGAGGTGGTGAGGAGGAAGGTGTCTGAGGGCTCGGCCGTATTCGAAATCACGCGCTCCTATGGGTGACCCTAGGTAGCTAAGAAAGCTTCGTGACTTCGAGATCTGTCCCCCACCCCAATTATGCATTCCACACGGTCTAGCCCTTGCACGAGAAGTAAGCCTTTCACTCACGGTGATTAGGAATGGGCGCTACTGTATCTATGTTGCGAGGCTGGAATAGAAGCTCTAGCAATAAGGCTGGCTCAGCTATATCAGTGCACAGGTTGATATTATGGGACATGAACCCACATTCACTCGCTGTCACTAGTTGAAATGCTGTCCGGGTGCATGGCTTGTCCAGGAGAAACAATCAACTAGGAATGCACTGGGATTAGAGGTACTTCAAAAAGCAAGAGATGCCCTCGCAGGAAGATAAAGCCCATATGCTATTGAATACGACCGTCCTCAGTAGGTTGGACAGATAGAATCTTAGTCGCACTTACCCTCCCTTCAAAAAGCGAGAAAGCGTCGGGTGCAGACCATACACCACAAGTGACGACGGCCTCCAAGTAAATCTGGTTAGTAGTGGTTCATAGTGATAGCTGATTTTTGGTAAATGATAGTTGTAATTAGTGACAACTGATAGAATACAACTGCAACAGGATTAAACATT
>MU898655.1:4180-24868 GCA_036418205.1 Ostertagia ostertagi | reverse complement strand
CCCCCCCCCCGCTTAGAGCTTATTCCCGTTTTCAACAAACAAGAAGATGTCTCACGTGGTTTGAAGTGCAGTACCAACTCAATGCCCCCTTATCTTGTGATAGCGCCTAAAATTGCATTAGTACCTTCAGACTTGTGATGGTATTATACCAAAGGGATAGGTCGTAAGACGAGATCTACAGCCTTCATGTAAAAAACTCAGCTGGCGGTTATTGACAGTCTTTTAGGTTTTTTGTTCCGTTTGTTTCTTTTCCTCTTTCTATTAACCTCGGAAAAGCATATCCTTTTGGTTCATTTGGCATGAGTCACACTTCCATGAGGGCCAGCGTTTCTGTCCTCGCACGACAAATGTATACAGCCAGAGCCATACGCCGCCTCAGTGTAATGTCATAAAAGTAACTTATACTCTGAGCATGCCGCTCTTCTAGATTTTCTAGCTCTAACAATTGCTGCTATTTCTCACAACTACATGTCCTTTGTTCGTAGTCATTTCGAGAAAACGAAGATAAAATGTGTCACCTGCTTTCAGCTGCCTCTCTGATGAGCGCTCGTTATCCGCTGTATGGCGTGAACGATGACGCACTATGGGCTCGCGGCAGTGCGTTGCCTGAGCCTTCCCGAGGCGCTTCTATTCAACCGCTTCATCCCAGCATGCCCTATGCCACCTATCCGGGCACAACCACACATACGACCGTCGTCCACTCGGCAATGAAGCCTGTTGCTGATGCTGATATTACAGGTAGGACAATTAACTACTTGATCAAAGCACAGGTGCTGGATTGTACGAAAGTTTAGCCCCTTTGAGAACGAGCATACACATGTGTTCTTTCGAGCGAAGTGCAGGCAACGCTTTGCTGTTCCCGTTCAATTCAAACCCTCTGCTCAGTCGTGTCGCCGTGGCCCATACGGTATCACTGTATCAGCAACATTAGCTAATCAGCAACATTGGCAAACAGCGACAAGCAGGGCCAACTGTGCGTTGTGCAGTTCTCCAACGACGACGGCTTGAATGATCGAAAGGGATCGTATTTTTGGAAGTAGAAGGGATCGTGTTGACGGCGTTTCGTGACGATTTTGGGGAAAAATTTCATGAAAGAATGAAGGGCTAGGAAAAACTGGAGATTTTCCGTTTCTCCAGACGGACATATTCACCTTGCCTGCACTACGCCACGGGCAGGGTCGGTCCTATCGTTGCTACTTTTCCAAAAAGTTTTTACGCCCCCCCCCCTCCCTCATGAAATATTTCATACGACCCCCTCTTTCAAAACAATTTTTACCCCAAAAAATTACCGTCGAGGGGGGGAGGGGGGGGGTATATACACGCGCTGAAACAGCAAATTTTCTCCCGCGCCGCTCCCCACTCATCACATGCCACTTCTTACAACCGAAGCAAGTACGACCCCCCTCTACAAACTCACCAAAATACGACCCCCGTTGCTACTTGTAGTAGGTTGACCCTGGCCTCGCACCCCCTCCCCTCCCCCATCCAAGCGACTTCCATTCAACAAGTGTCGAAGTTGGGTTCTGCGTCGACTGGTCCTATTGCTAGGGTCAAATGCTATAGAAACAGCCATGATGGTGAGGGCGGTGATCGGGGAAGAGGATGGGAAGTCGTGTGGGCCTACGCCTTAAGGCTATTGTGGTGTGTGGGGGTCGTGAATTTATTTTAAATCTGCGGCAACGGCATGTTTGGTTTACAAATAGTAGTCTTCGAGGTTGGAGGCAGTGGGTACGATGAGTTTGTCGCCCACTGAAAATCAAAGTAGAGGTGACAGGAAGAGCAGCACTGGAAAAAAAAAGCTAAGGGAAACGGCCTAAACGTTCGCAAAATGGAACCATTGTTCTCCGCTGATTTCCGCATTGAACAAGTCTCAACAATGCTGCCTTTATCGACTTGAACGCTTTTTTTCTTTTCGCTCACTTAAAATGGCCAGAGTCCGACTATAGGGATCAGCAGCTGACCGGCAACTGAAGGACGGGCAGAGACAGGAGGGCGTCCGGAGGGAAGGGTAAGTTCAAGGTCAGGGTTAGCTTGTGAGCGCCCCTCTCGGCGCAGATGCTCCACTGGAGCTCAGCCTTCCTTCATAGCTGACGAATTCCTCCTCCACCTCCCGCTCTCCAACCTCCAACACAGCATCTTCAGGCAGGCAGCTTTCACTGTCTTGTAGAGCATAGAGAGCTGGGTAGAAAATTAGCCTTCTGTAACCTTCTGGTTACTTTCTCGTATGCAAAACTCTGCGGACATACGAGACTTATTGAATCTGTTACACCGCATACTTACAGTATGTTAATTCTTCCGAAATAAATCCCTGGAACATCCATCAACGCACTCGATTAGATGGTCATTTGCACCATGTTACCTCTTCTTCCAACAGTATTTTGGCGTTCGCTGTAACTTTGTATTATTTCAGGGTAGGAAATACGGATGGCGAAGCGCGAATGTCCTCTACTTTTTATTCTTATTCTCACTATAGTAATTGTTCTCAATCTAGCGTTAACCGCATGGATTATGTCGGTGCTGGATTTCTCTACGGTGAGCTTTCTTTACAGAGAATGGCCGTCATTTTGAAATTATTCGTACTCATATAAATTCCCTGGTGTAGATGGCTTAGAGGCAAGCGTTCCCACTTCCCATGCGCGCGGTCCCAGTTCTCCGGCTTTCTCGTCCAGAAATTGTCAAGCCTGCTATTTCTCCCAGGTCGGTGGATTATTAGCAGGCTCGTTTGGTGTTGAGAAGATACAAAACTGACTCCTACATCGGTCCCCCCCCTAGTCATTGTATAGGTCATACCGCATTCAAATACCAGCACGATTCCGAATGAAATTGGAATGCGTAGCACATCCGGAAACAGATTGACCAACATCGAGTGCATTATTTTTTACCCTCAAATATATCCTTCATGAACCCCATTGTACCATCTCTCTCTGTATATCTTTGAATAGAAAACAAATGGCAGTCACGTTGAAGAATCTCAGACGGCCGTTGTTCGGTAACGGGTAGTGTAAGGGTGTATGGCTCGAATAGGCTGGAAGCAGCACGCCACTGTGGGCGGGGCGCCAATAAAGATAGGAAAATGAAAGAGACAAGAAAGTGGGCAGAAATCAGCAAAGGAAATCAGGTCACCATGGTGAACGAGCCGTGCATCAAATCAGGAGGAGCCAAAATCTGAAGTTCCGGCTGTACGTTTCGTATCATCGAAGCCACGGTATAGTAGAGTTCGTCTCTATAAGGGAGCCGATATGTTTTGCTGTGCGAGCCTAATGGCCCAAAAAATTCGAATCCCTCAGAATGCACCTCCAAGAGTTCCGAAATCATGGCCTACTTTCGACAGATGCGCCGTGAATTTGACTCAAATCTGAGAAAACACTGTCAACTTTACCCTTTTATAAGCATAGCTACTTCAACAAGCAAGCGACATTCATGTTGATGGTAGCGATTGACTCATCTGATACTTTCAGGATGGTATGGGTGCTTTAAAAATACAAGATGATGGTATTCGAGTGGAAGGTAGGGCTCAATTTGACAAGCCGGTTACATTTTCTCATCTCAGCACCGAGAAGGTGAGGTTTTAATTGCTTCCATCATTCAATTTTGATTTTATTATCATGCTGCTTATGAGAAAATTTTGGTTTAGTAATGTTCAAATGGTTTTCTAAGCAGTACCCATTCGCAAAAGGTTCTTGCGCGATCGCTAATGCCGCGACGCCTGGCGACGCAAAGCGGTCGCGAACCGCTTTTGTCATCCCATGATCGGACACATTATGCATTTCGCTTTATGATACCCAACTACCATAACCTCCGTCTCTTTCCGAACAAAGCCCAGCTTGAAAGTGGAACAGTGCGTTTTACGCGTCAGCAGAGAGAAACGATACGAATTAGACTTTCAAAAAGGAACATTCGATGTTGCTACCGTATCTGGAATACGGGGAAGACGGCCGGCGCGGAGCGCTGAAAACTCAGCAAGGGTGTAGCCTGCTTAAGTGTGGTGAAGGGAGGAGTGGACGGCGATATTACTTGACTGACATCGAACAGTGTAGATGTGGTGAGCGCACTCATCGCTGGTACGGAAGCAAGCGGCGACGCAAGCGCCAGCTGCCCGCTAGCGATGCGTTACTACGCGCCGCGTGTTTGACAGATGTGACGGTTTGGACGATTGGCCAACTAGGCGCGAAAGTGGCAAGTGGCGCAACGACGAACCAAATTGGCCTCATCGAATTACGCTCTGTTCCAACCAGGGTTGAATATTCAGTGGTCGAGTGACCATGAACCGCCTGCTTTCACGACACCCCCTGCCCCCCCAAACAAACAAACGTCGGACTCAATAAGACCCCTTTTCGTCCTCTCCACGCAATCCGGGATCATATCAAAATGCTTAATTTCAGATGTGCGAGAGACGCAGCCACCGCTGTCGGCGAAAATGCTCCTTGGGCAAGCTGCATTTCTGCTCATTACTAGCTTCCCTCTTTCTTTATTATACATTTAGCCCTTTGCCGCATTGGCCGGAAAGTAGAACATTGAAGGAGGTACTATCCCTACACAGTTGAACAGTCTCGCGCTCCAGCATAGCGGCGCTAACTACCCGCGAACGCGTCGCGCGCTGTGCCTGGAGCGCGCTAGTTGGAAAAATCGTCAAATGATACCTCTCTGTTTGAAGGGCTAAACTTTCTCGGCTCGAAAGTTCTTTCAGAAAATGAAGGCAGCTTTTGTATGCACAAGACCTCTAGTTCTTAATTTGTGCTGAGCGTTTTTCCAAGCATATCTTTTCTCGAGAGTTGGAGACGTCGAGGAATTGTCGAGGAAATTAAAATTTACATGCGAGTTTTCACGCTTTGAATGACACGCTTGCTGCTGCAGTATTTGATGATGCTAAGAAGGCTGCGAATCTGCCTGTTTTGAACTTTCTACCAAGATGCTGTTCTCCACTTAATTCTCAAAGCATGTACATCATTCTAGAGTAGATACCTTCCCTACGATTCTTTTGCAGGACGCGTTGCCTTCCTATGCCATACTGATCACTACGAACCAAACCAACAACACTTTCCATTTGAATTTTAATTCCAGACAGTTGTAAGATATTATTTGCATTAGGCTAGTACAACGCTTGTGAAATGTAATGACAGCATAACTGGTAGCAGCACCGTTGTGTCCGTTGATGAATTTTGTGATTACGACCCCCCCACCTCTCATCGTAGCAAATACGACCCTCTGTCGAGGAATTCCTCGACCGTTATTCACTGGGTGTCCCCCAAGAGGCCCATCGCGCGGCGAAGGAACAGACGCAGATGCGGCAAAGCACGAGTTGCAGCGCAACACTGCCAGCGGTTTAGGCGTCTGTGTTAAATAGAGCCATCATGTAACCTCCCCTTCAAAAAGCGAGAAAGTGTCGGGTGCAGACCAAACACCACAACTGACGACGGCCTCCAAGTAAATCTGGTTAGAAGTTGTTCATAGTGATAGCTGATTTCTGGTAAATGATAGTTGTAATTAGTGACAATCGATAGAATACAACTGCAACAGGCTAATCATTTCATTGGCAGAAAACATTAACATTTTGTGAAGGCCGTCGTCACTTGTGGTGCATGGTCTGCACCCGACACTTTCTCGCTTTTTGAAGGGAGGGTACGTCTCCATATCGCATAGCGCTCGCTGCGACTCGTCCTTCGCCGCATCTGCTCTGTTCCTTAGCCGCGCGATGGGCCTCTTGGGGGACACCCGTTATTCACCCTGACTCAGACGTGGTCACATGATACGACCGTGGCCTAAATCGCAGATGCATGGGTCTAGCTTTGGGCCAAATCGTTGTTCACTGTCAGCACCATTTAGCAGCTATTTTGTCAACAGGAAATAGCCACCACATTTACCATCGTTATTGATTTTCAGGATGAGGCGCTCGTGATAGATTCATTCCGCGGTATTCATATGCAAGCTCGTAACTCCAGTGGTCATGTCTCGGCACGCATGTCACTTACAGCCGATGGAAAAACGCAAGCAGTTTGCGATCGATTTGAGGTGATTCAAGAAGTGCTACCGATCAATACTTCGCAAAAGCGAGTTTGATTAGAACTAGAAATTTGCGTTCAAAGTCAGCGCCAGGCTGCACGATCGGTGAATGGGTGTGGTTCGCTAGGACAGAAAGATGAATTTTCTGCTTTTTCACGCGAATTTTTTTCGTGGCTGGAACCCCAGGTCCACTCCTGATCAGTGGGTGGACCTGGGATCCTGCCGCGAAAAATGTTTCGCTCTGCGAAAAGCGGAGAATTCACTTTCTGTCCTAGCGAACCACACCCTTGGTGAATCGGCGGATTGGAGAAAAAAATATGGATTCCCTGATTAAAATTTTCTGAACCCTTTTTTCAAGACTCCAATATTTGAATCTCTGTCATGGTTTCTCTAATCCTCTTCACCTTTGCGTATTCCATTCTTTCGCGCATTCTTCAATTTTCCGATTACAAAATTCGGCGTTGAGCATGAACGCATTCTAGCGACTCGAAGAACGTTTTAGTACAGCATGGTCTGCACTTTAATCGCTTAAACTAGCAGTGGATCCCGAATTCAGTGGAATTATGAGCTGTTCAGGTATTTGATCCCGACAATCGATTATTATTCTTCGCAGACTCACAGGAGATCGGTCTCAAGTTGGAGAACCTTCGTATCTTAGGCAAGTAATTTTAGTTAACTTTCTTCAAATGGTGTGCGAAGTGGGGCTCACGATTTCTAGTTGTTGTGGTCAATGTTTTATTTACTTCATTCTTTTTCTTCGTTACACTTTTCTCTGTAGCTATTTTCGGGCGGCATAGATGACATCGAGAATGGCAAAGCGTTATTACAGCAACGCGCAAAAACGGCGTTAGATGCTTTTGGCGTCTTTTATTAGTGCTTCCGAAGAAGTAACTTGAAATCGTGCACGGAAACTTGTTGCATTTCTTCCGTTCATAAACACAGCGTCGCTGTTCATTTCTCCTGTCATGTGTGAGCGCTAGGTTTGGCGCACAAACTCCACGCATGAAAATCCAGTTTCCGTAAAGGAACAAGGAAGAGCCTTCAAAATCCAAACGTCGGGGACACAGACGGACCCTTGAGTAGGGCCGAAGAAGCGCTTAGAGGGAAGTTCATAGAACATGCGTAGTAATAGAAGAAAAAGTCAAATTTTCCCTGGTTTGCGTCACTTGTGGTGTGTGGTCTGCACTTGACGCTCTTCTCGTTTTCCAAAAGAAGGGGTACGTGCTGGCGGCAACGTACCCTCGCCTTCAAATGACCAGAAATTGTGCAATTGCAGAAATATGACGTCGTGGCATTAAGAGTGGCATCCGACGATTCAAAGAACATTTTGAGCAAACGTGATGTGCTCAAGATGTCGTTTGATCGATGCCGTTATGCCACTGTCGTCACGTATTCAATTTCAAATGCAATTGCAACGAATTTCTGTGTCATTTGAGCGCAGAGGGTATGTCAGTTCGATATCTCGTAAATCTGCTTTGGGCGTGTATCACTTAATATGACGTGGCGCCAGAGCCACTATGAGCAGAATTTGCTCGCAATAATTAATGCTTCCAGTACCTATGTTGATATCTGGCGTGAGTATTTTATCCACATCAACATCTATTGCAAGTCGGTTGGCTGCGAATACGTAATTTCAGGGAGACCTGCAATCACGACTATCGAGATATCTACTGTAGCGTCAATTAACTCGTGAAATATAACAAACAATTTATGTAGTGACTAGAGGATTTGCTATAGAAGAACTAACACGCTAAAGGATAGGGCATGCATTCGAAGTTAAGCTCTGGAAGGAAGAGACTTTTTTTTTTCAGACCGCAAAATTTTCAGTTTGCATGGATGGAGCTCCACGGATCCACTCGACAGTCAGTCTGTTCAAGGTCTGCGCGCGTCATTTCTACGCTGAGTAAAGCGAAAATAGTTATGCGGCGCTGGGATTGCTTTGGACTGAGATATGCGACTTTTGCGACTCTTGTTTCAGACAAAAAATACGTATTTCATTTCGAGGAAACAGGTCTCCACTAATAGCCAGTGAACTAGATCCCCAAAGCAAAAAAAAAGCTCAACGGGCCGAAAGTGAAGATCGTTTACTGTTGGGAGTGAGCCTTGCCACTGCGTGATACTTGCGCAGTTTCAGTCCACGGCGAGCGAACCCCCCCACACCGATTTCAAAACGTATAGGTAGTAGGCGTGGCCCGGCAGCAGTCCACGTTGAGAGATGTCTCGGCAAGAACGGATGAAGCTGCTTTCCAACATACATCACTGGATATCAGCGCTAAGCATGCTGGCAAACAGCTGATATCTCATGCCACTCTCTATCAATGCGGCAGCAGTCCACGGTCATTCGCGAGTGCCTACCCCAACTCACTGAGTGTTTGGACTATGGAGCATGCATGTATTTCCTACCTGCAGGAACCTCACGACTGCGAATGCAGCTATTAACTACAACCGCAGTTCATCTGTTATTCTGATTGCGCCATCAATTAGTCGAATAATAGATCATGATTTTATGAATAACGATTTCAGATGATGGCGGTAGTGTATTTGAAGGCGCGATCCAAACAGCACTTGTGCGCCCTGAGCCAGATACTCCTTTGAGGTGAGCTTCATTCTGAAACATTGTTCTCGTGTTGTGTACTCCGGATTATGAGCTATCCATTCAGACTAGAGTCTCCAACCCGAAGTGTTTCCATCGATGCAGCACAGGATATTGAGCTGATGGCTGCTGCCGGTGAAGTGAGAATTAACACACTTCTGGATATTGCCATATCATCGAAACAAGTACGTTTTAACTACAAGATCTCACGCTTATTCTGATGGCTCTCAAAAAAAGTGTGGAGGTGGAAGTTCCACTAAGACAAGTGCATTAATTTTGAGTTACTTGTTTTTCCTAATTCTCATGTTTTTTGAAACAACGATTTCGAATTACCGGTAACATAGAATGGTAATTGCGTTACGTTTTCTGATTTCTCCTACTAACATTTGTTTGTGTTCTTTTTCAAGTTTTTTTTTTCGTTTTTACCCATTCTTGAAATTAATTCCGCTTCACTCACGAACTAACTCTTTGTGACAGTGCATAACTCAGCATTCTTGTCGTAGTGTTTTCACTCTCTTCGAAATCGTATTTCCATTTCATTTTTCACTTCTTTAATTTGCTAGCATATTTTTCTTTTACAATTCAGCCACGCTGAGATTTTTCGATCTTGGCAATTCCATGGCTAGACATCGTGCTTAACTAACGATTGCGGTGAACGTGGTGCACCACTACATTATACTAACTACGTTACGGAAACCGGTTGCATTGTTCGCTCAAAATTTGTGCACTTCCCGTAGTGTTTCTTCGCAATACTATAATTTTACTTCCTAATTACTTTTGTCTCTACTTACCAGAAAAAGGACTGCTCCTGGTGTGGCGCCTACTCACAATTGTCATCTCCATGAATTCCAATTTTGTGGCATGATAGTACTTGGAACGCTGCATACCGTTGGGATTGCATGTTAGTTAGAGCACAAAATATAGAGCAGGGGATGAGGATTTCATCCAAGCTTAGGGGATATGAAGAGCTTCGGGTGAGCAACCAAACCAGCTCTCGAAATGCTAAATCCTCTTTGGTCCACTGTGTAGAGTAGTGTTGTCTACAGTTATCTCTTTCATTCCCAGCCGCGGTTTCATACGAAATAAATCCTCAACCTCGTAGCTACAACTGTGTTGGTATTGTCGCCTTGCGCCAGTAGCGGAAGCCAGGTCAAAATACTGGTTTTACAATTCAACAGATCACTGAATTGGGTCTTATATCAGTCGTAGCATTCCGTAGCTTCAGAACAAAATTTTGCTTGTGCGTGGATTGCGCTGTTCTCTTGCTCGCGGTTTACGCACGAAAAACCTGGGTTCTACTTACATGGCCCTCTCGCTTAATCTGCTTGACCGTGACGGTAGATAATATTTCACTTCGCCGAAGGGCATGATAGTGTGTGAAACAAATTTTATTTCGAGTTTTGTCTACTGTGAAGATACATTCGAGGAAGTCCTTTTCAACCTTGGTTGAAATTTATTGTAAAAGGTGGCATATGTGTTTTCATAGAGGGAAAAATGGTGGTACCGGTCGCCTAATGTAGTATGTGCCAACTTGTCTTAACTAGGGGTGGAGAATCTGCAGTCTCTGGATTCTAAGCTCCAATAAGTTTATTGTATGGAAGGTCTACAACCACGCGAGTGTTCGGTCGTTGGTGCTTTCCTCAGTTACAACTCTGTCGGATTGTGTTCGCACGGCGGGTTCTTTGTGGCTGCGTTCCTTTCGCTGGACGTTCAGTCAGGCCGGATTTTCGGAGTTGCGGACGGATGCGGAAGATAACTCTTGCCAATAACTTGCTCGTCGATTTGTGTACTGTTTAGACTGTTATTTCCGGTAATTTCGATACCGAGGGGTCGTGTAAGCAATGTTTGGCATCTAACGTGGCTACTCTTTCTTGCTGTTTGGTGTTCAAAATTGCTGATTGGTAGCCCCTCAGGCGTCAAGAGAATAATAAGAATATTATAACGATATTGCAGACCTATGAATAGAAGATATGTAGTATGAGATTCTTATGGGATTGCTGAGTTATGGACCAGTCAGAAACCTTACCACATATTATCATATTATCATTATATTAACAGAAACAGTTTTTTCTTCTTCTTTTCTATCCATTTCCCGGCATTGATCAGTCGAAAATCAGAGATGAGCAGGGATAGACCAATTGTAGAGCTGCAGAAAGCAGAAGCAGCCGTCTGGCTCTTCGGGGGCCCATTGCAGGACACGTTAGCGCGCTTTCTGCGGGTTCGTGTAGCTCGTAGATTCCAGCTTTTCACGCATGTCAAACGACTCACTCTGCCCCCTGAACTTCCCATATCCCCCTGTCTCACAAGTGACTCTTTCTACGCTAAAGTTACTAGCATATCGCCGAGATGACGCAGACATGCCGTGCTCCGCAACGGCCACGGCCTCTGCCCCCTTCCTCCCTAACTACGTTAGCACCTGGTAGCGATAAAAGAAAGTGTTTGTGGTGCTTCTGAATGTGCTGCATGTTCTGAACCATGACGCCCCCATCCCTAATCACACTCGAGCCCGTTTGATTTATATCGAATACATTTAACGGGTTCTCTGATTCTCCCTAAGCGTGGCCTCGAGGAGTGTGCGCAACTGTTAAGGAATGCTCGCATGGAGTAAGAAGGAAGAAGAAGACACGAAACACGCATTAGTCGTAGGTATTTGCCCCCTGTTTCACCGTAGCCTGGTATGTCATGTTATGAGAGCTCTTTTAAATTTAATGACTCAGGCGCTCATTCCCATGCCGTGCCGTTATGTTCTCCCATTCGCTTTCTCCTGGCGGAAAATGCTTCCAAACATCATAACCGATTTGGGGTTAGTCTGCTTTCATACTTACCATGGGTACTAAACAGACAGAATTTTCTCACCTTTTTGAGAATTAATGTTATGTGTAGAATTTTGCTTATATGTTATAATCGAAAAGTTACGGTGCGGAGATACTTTGATTTCCTTGACAAGTCTAACAAGTAAACGTTGGAGCGTCAATTTTTTATGGCGCAATATAAGACTGCAGAACTTCTGCAAACAAAAAAGAAAACATACAAAGCAAAAAAACTCGAATTTCAAGAGTAAAATGGGTCTTCTAGAATTCGAGATTACATGGAAAAACGAAGTGTGCAACTTCCGAAATGGATTCAATACTGCCATCATCGTGTGTAGAATGGCCTTAAGCTTCAATTCCGAACATCTCTGCAGCTCTGTCGCCCATTTCAGGAGTCTGAAACCTCATAATCAATGTTTCTAAGGCTTTATCCGCTGATTATAAAAGTCAGTAATTGTGACGTCTACCCACATTTCCAGCGCGCTAAGAGGCTTGTGGTCTAACCGTCTCCCAAATATGGTCAACCGTGTGTTGCGCAGTTCTTAGCGAGGGGGGGGGGGTGGTCGTACTTGATTTCCTTTGGAGGAGGGTCGTATTTTGGTTTGGTGAAGACGAAAAGGTCAAAAAGGGGGTCGTATTTGTGGAAGTTGTAAGGGTCGCCGCGGTCGCAGAGGGGTACGGGGGTCCTTTTTGACGGGTTCTCTACCAATTTTGGTGAAAATTTCATGAAAGGAGGAAAGAGGGAAGGATTCGAGATTTTCCATTTCTTTAGACATGTTTTTCAGCCATAATTTTGACGGTGGTAGTCGGGGATGGGAAAGACGGGGTCGTATATCCGAAGACTCTCTCCCAAAACCGATGGTGGTTGTGAGGGGTCGTATCGAACCTCTATAAAAGAGGGGAGTCGTGTAGAACCCCCTGCAAGAGAGAAGGGGATGGAGTAAGGGGGTGGGGTGTCGTCAAACTCTTGAAGTCTGCGCAACGCACGGTTAACCCTGCTCCCTTGCCCTTCTAATGACGGTCCGCGGACTGAGTCCACCTCCCGGCCATCACAGTTGCCTCCAAACAACCACAAAAACGTTTGTCATTGCAGCGATCGCGGTAAATCCATTATTAGCAAAAGAGAGTGAGATACCTGAGCAGCCTCGGGTACTTTGGCGGTGTTGACTTCTGTAGGTGGTTGCTAAAGATCGATTGAATAGTTTTTTTATAAATGTCACCCCCACAAAAGGTGATAGTTTTGGGACAGCCCAACATTCGCCTGATCATCTAGAGCAAGCTCAATCGAATACAACCACCTGGAACAACAGGAAAAGGTCGTCATGGAGTGGGGGAAAGTCCAGTTCGGTACAGCCTACATTCCAAAACAATTCCTCTTATGCCCAATGTGTGTATACTGCCCACTAGCTTTCGCGTGCTCAAATTTTTGAGCATACATTGATGAGCTCTCTCTGTGACATTCAAAGCAGTGGTGGTGACTTCGGTCAACTTCCATAAGGAATAATCACCTGATTGACCTTATAGTTGGTGAAATGCTCAGTTTCTATATCAGGCTTATTTATTCTAATGTTGGGTTGACCTTGTTCGACACAGTTAAACTTAATTGTAAAAAAACTCACTGCCGTTTCCTGCTTGGGAGACTGAGCTGCGGGTGGTTCTTGTGGCTGTTGCTGCTCAGTTGACTGTGTTGGGGCTGAAGAAGCATCTTGTGATTGGGTTGGTGTCGCAGAAGGGTCCTGTGGTTGCGATGGCGCACCCGACGCCTCTTTCTGCTGTTCAGCGGGTTGGCCGGACGCTGCCTGGCCTGGTTCCACTCCTGCTTCTTTATCCTGATCACCTGACTGTTTAGGCGCCTCACTTGCTGCTTGTGGTTGATCTGAACTGCCGGTTGCATCTTTTTGCGCTTCTTTAGGTTGATCAGTCGGTGGAGCTGACTCCTCTTTCGGTTTATCAGCTGATGCAGCTTCTTCCTTTGGTTTATCTGCTTGAGCAGAAACTGCCTGTGATTGACCAGGTTCCACCTGTGATTCTTTGTCCTGGTCACCTGACTCTTTTGCAGGCTCTCCTCCTGCTTGTTGTTGTACAGTTGCAGCTGCAGCTTCCTTCTGCTGTTCGGCTGTCTGACCTTGTTGTTCACCACCTTCTTTTGGTGCTTCCTTAGGTTGGTCACCTGGTGGAGCTTGTTCCTCTTTTGGCTTATCAGCTGGAGCTGCTTCTTCCTTAGGTTTATCAGCCCCAGCAGCTTCCTGCGCCGAGGGCTCTTTCTGCTGTTCAGCTTGAGGCGCTGCTCCCTCTTTCGGTTGCTCGGCTGCCTTATCTGCAGCTGCAGGAGCTGCTTGCGATTGACCGGGCTCCACCTCTGCTTCCTTATCCTGATCGCCTGGTTCTTTCGCGGGCTCTGCTCCTCCTTGTTGTTGGGCTGGTGCAGCAGCAGCTTCGGCTGGCTTGGCTTGTTCAGCACCTTCAGCTGGCTTGGCTTGTTCAGCACCTTCAGCTGGCTTGGCTTGTTCAGCACCTTCAGCTGGCTTGGCTTGTTCAGCACCTTCAGCTGGCTTGGCTTGTTCAGCACCTTCAGCTGGCTTGGCTTGTTCAGCACCTTCCTTAGGAGCTTCTTTCTGTTGATCAGCTGGAGCAGGTTCCTCTTTTGGCTTATCACCCTGAGGAGCTTCCTGTGGCTGAGCTGATGGCTCTTTCTGCTGTTCTGCTGGAGGCGCTGCTCCCTCTTTCGGTTGCTCGGCTGCCTTATCTGCAGCTGCAGGAGCTGCTTGCGATTGACCGGGCTCCACCTCTGCTTCCTTATCCTGATCGCCTGGTTCTTTCGCGGGCTCTGCTCCTCCTTGTTGTTGGGCTGGTGCAGCAGCAGCTTCGGCTGGCTTGGCTTGTTCAGCACCTTCAGCTGGCTTGGCTTGTTCAGCACCTTCAGCTGGCTTGGCTTGTTCAGCACCTTCAGCTGGCTTGGCTTGTTCAGCACCTTCAGCTGGCTTGGCTTGTTCAGCACCTTCAGCTGGCTTGGCTTGTTCAGCACCTTCAGCTGGCTTGGCTTGTTCAGCACCTTCAGCTGGCTTGGCTTGTTCAGCACCTTCAGCTGGCTTGGCTTGTTCAGCACCTTCAGCTGGCTTGGCTTGTTCAGCACCTTCAGCTGGCTTGGCTTGTTCAGCACCTTCAGCTGGCTTGGCTTGTTCAGCACCTTCAGCTGGCTTGGCTTGTTCAGCACCTTCAGCTGGCTTGGCTCAGCACCTTCCTTAGGAGCTTCCTTCTGTTTTGATCAGCTGGAGCAGGTTCTCTCTTTTGGCTTATCACCCTGAGGAGCTTTCCTGTGGTTGAGCTGATGGCTCTTTCTGCTGTTCTGCTGGAGGCGCTGCTCCCTCTTTCGGTTGCTCGGCTGCCTTATCTGCAGCTGCAGGAGCTGCTTGCGATTGACCGGGCTCCACCTCTGCTTCCTTATCCTGATCGCCTGGTTCTTTCGCGGGCTCTGCTCCTCCTTGTTGTTGGGCTGGTGCAGCAGCAGCTTCGGCTGGCTTGGCTTGTTCAGCACCTTCAGCTGGCTTGGCTTGTTCGGCACCTTCAGCTGGCTTGGCTTGTTCAGCACCTTCAGCTGGCTTGGCTTGTTCAGCACCTTCAGCTGGCTTGGCTTGTTCAGCACCTTCAGCTGGCTTGGCTTGTTCAGCACCTTCAGCTGGCTTGGCTTGTTCAGCACCTTCAGCTGGCTTGGCTTGTTCAGCACCTTCAGCTGGCTTGGCTTGTTCAGCACCTTCAGCTGGCTTGGCTTGTTCAGCACCTTCAGCTGGCTTGGCTTGTTCAGCACCTTCAGCTGGCTTGGCTTGTTCAGCACCTTCAGCTGGCTTGGCTTGTTCAGCACCTTCAGCTGGCTTGGCTTGTTCAGCACCTTCCTTAGGAGCTTCTTTCTGTTGATCAGCTGGAGCAGGTTCCTCTTTTGGCTTATCACCCTGAGGAGCTTCCTGTGGCTGAGCTGATGGCTCTTTCTGCTGTTCTGCTGGAGGCGCTGCTCCCTCTTTCGGTTGCTCGGCTGCCTTATCTGCAGCTGCAGGAGCTGCTTGCGATTGACCGGGCTCCACCTCTGCTTCCTTATCCTGATCGCCTGGTTCTTTCGCGGGCTCTGCTCCTCCTTGTTGTTGGGCTGGTGCAGCAGCAGCTTCGGCTGGCTTGGCTTGTTCAGCACCTTCAGCTGGCTTGGCTTGTTCAGCACCTTCAGCTGGCTTGGCTTGTTCAGCACCTTCAGCTGGCTTGGCTTGTTCAGCACCTTCAGCTGGCTTGGCTTGTTCAGCACCTTCAGCTGGCTTGGCTTGTTCAGCACCTTCAGCTGGCTTGGCTTGTTCAGCACCTTCAGCTGGCTTGGCTTGTTCAGCACCTTCAGCTGGCTTGGCTTGTTCAGCACCTTCCTTAGGAGCTTCCTTCTGTTGATCAGCTGGAGCAGGTTCCTCTTTTGGCTTATCACCCTGAGGAGCTTCCCTGTGGTTGAGCTGATGGCTCTTTCTGCTGTTCTGCTGGAGGCGCTGCTCCCTCTTTCGGTTGCTCGGCTGCCTTATCTGCAGCTGCAGGAGCTGCTTGCGATTGACCGGGCTCCACCTCTGCTTCCTTATCCTGATCGCCTGGTTCTTTCGCGGGCTCTGCTCCTCCTTGTTGTTGGGCTGGTGCAGCAGCAGCTTCGGCTGGCTTGGCTTGTTCAGCACCTTCAGCTGGCTTGGCTTGTTCAGCACCTTCAGCTGGCTTGGCTTGTTCAGCACCTTCAGCTGGCTTGGCTTGTTCAGCACCTTCAGCTGGCTTGGCTTGTTCAGCACCTTCAGCTGGCTTGGCTTGTTCAGCACCTTCAGCTGGCTTGGCTTGTTCAGCACCTTCAGCTGGCTTGGCTTGTTCAGCACCTTCAGCTGGCTTGGCTTGTTCAGCACCTTCAGCTGGCTTGGCTTGTTCAGCACCTTCAGCTGGCTTGGCTTGTTCAGCACCTTCAGCTGGCTTGGCTTGTTCAGCACCTTCAGCTGGCTTGGCTTGTTCAGCACCTTCCTTAGGAGCTTTCTTCTGTTGATCAGCTGGAGCAGGTTCCTCTTTTGGCTTATCACCCTGAGGAGCTTCCTGTGGTTGAGCTGATGGCTCTTTCTGCTGTTCTGCTGGAGGCGCTGCTCCTTCTTTCGGTTGCTCGGCTGCCTTATCTGCAGCTGCAGGAGCTGCTTGCGATTGACCGGGCTCCACCTCTGCTTCCTTATCCTGATCGCCTGGTTCTTTCGCGGGCTCTGCTCCTCCTTGTTGTTGGGCTGGTGCAGCAGCAGCTTCGGCTGGCTTGGCTTGTTCAGGCACCTTCAGCTGGCTTGGCTTGTTCAGCACCTTCAGCTGGGCTTGGCTTGTTCAGCACCTTCAGCTGGCTTGGCTTGTTCAGCACCTTCAGCTGGCTTGGCTTGTTCAGCACCTTCAGCTGGCTTGGCTTGTTCAGCACCTTCAGCTGGCTTGGCTTGTTCAGCACCTTCAGCTGGCTTGGCTTGTTCAGCACCTTCAGCTGGCTTGGCTTGTTCAGCACCTTCAGCTGGCTTGGCTTGTTCAGCACCTTCAGCTGGCTTGGCTTGTTCAGCACCTTCAGCTGGCTTGGCTTGTTCAGCACCTTCAGCTGGCTTGGCTTGTTCAGCACCTTCCTTAGGAGCTTCTTTCTGTTGATCAGCTGGAGCAGGTTCCTCTTTTGGCTTATCACCCTGAGGAGCTTCCTGTGGTTGAGCTGATGGCTCTTTCTGCTGTTCTGCTGGAGGCGCTGCTCCTTCTTTCGGTTGCTCGGCTGCCTTATCTGCAGCTGCAGGAGCTGCTTGCGATTGACCGGGCTCCACCTCTGCTTCCTTATCCTGATCGCCTGGTTCTTTCGCGGGCTCTGCTCCTCCTTGTTGTTGGGCTGGTGCAGCAGCAGCTTCGGCTGGCTTGGGCTTGTTCAGCACCTTCAGCTGGCTTGGCTTGTTCAGCACCTTCAGCTGGCTTGGCTTGTTCAGCACCTTCAGCTGGCTTGGCTTGTTCAGCACCTTCAGCTGGCTTGGCTTGTTCAGCACCTTCAGCTGGCTTGGCTTGTTCAGCACCTTCAGCTGGCTTGGCTTGTTCAGCACCTTCAGCTGGCTTGGCTTGTTCAGCACCTTCAGCTGGCTTGGCTTGTTCAGCACCTTCAGCTGGCTTGGCTTGTTCAGCACCTTCCTTAGGAGCTTCTTTCTGTTGATCAGCTGGAGCAGGTTCCTCTTTTGGCTTATCACCCTGAGGAGCTTCCTGTGGTTGAGCTGATGGCTCTTTCTGCTGTTCTGCTGGAGGTGCTGCTCCTTCTTTCTCTTTCCTTCGGTTTTCTCGGTCTGTTCTTTTACTGAGTCTGTCATGGATCTGCTCGTATGCCGGTCCTACCCTGTCTCATCCTGATTTCCGTCCCTTCTTCCGGGCTTTTTGTGTTGTTCGGTTCTTTCGGAGGTTCTGCTCCTCCTTCTTGTTGAACTGGTGCAGCAGCAGCTTCGGCTGGCTTGGCTTGTTCAGCACCTTCAGCTGGCTTGGCTTGTTCAGCACCTTCAGCTGGCTTGGCTTGTTCAGCACCTTCAGCTGGCTTGGCTTGTTCAGCACCTTCAGCTGGCTTGGCTTGTTCAGCACCTTCAGCTGGCTTGGCTTGTTCAGCACCTTCCTTAGGAGCTTCTTTCTGTTGATCAGCTGGAGCAGGTTCCTCTTTTGGCTTATCACCCTGAGGAGCTTCCTGTGGCTGAGCTGATGGCTCTTTCTGCTGTTCTGCTGGAGGCGCTGCTCCTTCTTTCGGTTGCTCGGCTGCCTTATCTGCAGCTGCAGGAGCTGCTTGCGATTGACCGGGCTCCACCTCTGCTTCCTTATCCTGATCGCCTGGTTCTTTCGCGGGCTCTGCTCCTCCTTGTTGTTGAGCTGGTGCAGCCCAGCCTCTTTCTGCTGATCGGGAGGCTTTGCTTGTTCCGCACCCTCTTTCGGAGCTTCTTTTTGCTGATTCGCTGACGGCCCCTAGAAGAATGAAAATTTCTGATGGCTGTCAGTCTCGCAAAGAGATGTCATCTCTTGAAGTTTGAAAAAGGCTGTAGAGTGGTTATGGTTGTACGTCGAAGATTGTGTAGAAATAATCTCTTTGAGCTAAGTAGTGCATTGCGAATCACGACGGTAACGCACAGCCATAATAATCTGTATCTGAGTTTTCCTCGGCAATTCCTATACGGAAACGCTATAACATCTGTACAAATTTTCCGACCCACAAGTATGTATACTGATGACCAGCAATTCAACGAATGCTGATGTACAGGGTGAGGCATAATATGGTGAGAAAATTGAACTTTGAGAAAAGCAGTCAATCACATATTCGTCGAGCTATGAAAATCAAATCAAATTGGTCAAATCATTAGATTCGCCATAGTCTTCTATAATACTTACAGTTCAGCTATTCATGCCGCTTTACGCGCGCATGTCAAAGTAGGCCCCAGTAAACTTAGCGTAACCAGGCTCCCGTTTAAGCAGCGGGCATGCATTTAAAGCAACAGTCCAGGCAGGGTTTCAACCATTTGGTTTTCAAGTGGTGGAAACATGCCTCAGCCTGATTGGAGTTCATGGGAAATGTCACAAACTTCAAAACTTACCTCTGAAAGGCGTTGGAAGCAGTCGAAATCCTTCAAGAGGGGCGGATCCACCGATCCGTGGTGGGGCCGCCTCCAAGCAGCTGTGCAGAGCGCTTGCTCGACTAGCGGTCGTTGCGGGACCGCCGCGCTGTATGAGGTCGATTCCATAAGAACGCAATTGAAGCGCTTCAATTTCGATTGCTGGCAAATAGTTATGTATTTGCAAGCATGCATGGCTATTTGCCAGCAGTTGCAATTGGAGCGCATGTACTACGGGCAGGTTCGGACAACTCGTCCAACACACGTCTCCCTAAACGGCAGGGGGAGTCCCTGTCTAAGCCCCTGCCCGACGTTTTTTTCTACTTTTTCTTTCTCCATTGACCAACTTCTCACCTGCAACGTCATTATAGGTGGTCCTTACCCGCGAATTCGTTCCTGGATTGTTGCTTTAAGGCATTTACAGATTTGCTGGAAGCTTCATACGTCAATATCCATAAATATTGATCACTTTTCGAAAGTAACACGGTCCACGGGCTTGGAATAAGGAATGCAGTTACTGCTTACTGTCAGCCCTTAACGTAAACAACCACCATGCCTCTCGGATGTTGTGGCGTAAATATCAGCCGTGGTGGGTGGAGATATTGAATAATTTCTTATACCGGTGACATTGGAAAATAACACCATTGACAGTCGTATTTCCGCTAACACAGAGCATTTTAAGGAACTCGGACAAATTACCGGTCAAAAGGCTGTTGACGACGACATCGCGAACAGAAGGAAGTGTTTTTCTTGTCGAGCATTTGCAAATCTAGAGACTACCGCTTTCGAGCTAATCGCTCTTATCAGTCTTCATCAGCTGTTTTCTCGCTTTGTCACCCACTAGATGTGTACCCGTCCCGTTTCCTACATTAGATCTATAAGACAGTCCTTTGCTGCTGGGCTGTGTTATATATATTAGAATGGTTATATATAGCAGCTCTTCAACGATACATGTCATTTCAAATAAAAATCAGCAAGGGCGTTCGACAAGGTGATACGATTTTCGTATTATATTGTGCTCTCATGAACTCTGGAAGCCTCCTTCAGTGATTTTGTTTTTGTTCTTGATTGGACGGATGGCATAGAGATCGATGGAGAACGGCTGACTCATCTGCTGTTTGCCGATGATTGCGTTATTTTTGCACATAATGCTTTTGAGCTCCAACAGAAACTTGTGCTGCTGCAGAAGAAATCAAATGAAATTGGGCTTGAAATGAACTTGTTAAAAACCAAGTGGATGCACAATCAGTTCAGTCCTACAGAGACGATCAATGTAGAGATGGTGAAACGATTGAAGAAGTGAAAAGCTATAAATACCTAGGACACCAGCTCAGCTTCACTGAAGGCACTAAAGAGGAATACAGTAAACGCAGGAAAGCAGCATGGTCCAGCTTCAACAAAATCTCAAGGGTATTGCTAGACGATAACCCTCCCGATGAAACTGAAGGCATCTTTGTTTCACTCAACGGTGATACCTGCGTTGCTGTACGGCGCGGAATGCTGGTCGCCCACTAAAGCAGACGAAGAGAAATTTGCTGTGATGCAAAGGTCAATGGAACGCAGAATTTGCAAAGTGTCACTTCGTGAACATATCACAAACACAGAGTTGCGAAGAAGAAGTGGCCTTGTTGATGTTGTCTAGGAAATGTATAATCGTAAA
>MU898651.1:0-16130 GCA_036418205.1 Ostertagia ostertagi | reverse complement strand
GTTTCCGCCTCGTGACAATTCCTGGGTACCAGAATAGGTCGGGACGAAGTGAGACGCGGTCATGAGTATTACCTAGCCTTGTGAGGCGCTGTCTAGACAACATGAGCATCAAATCACGTTTTTCTGAGTGATGGGTAATGGGTACGCATCATAAGGAACTTGATTTGGCTTGCAGTTCCTGTTCCGTCTTGTTGTTAACCAGTTTACCTATCTGTCGCGTATGAGATTGTGCAGTATTTACCTGCTGCTTGAGTTTGCCCAGCTTTTCATTTCAAGAATCGTGGCGCTTGAGCGCTTCTTCACTTTGCTAATCACTGTTGCACTTTACTGAAGACTCTGATTGGTTTCCCTTGAAAAACGGTAATTCCAAATATTTGCCCTCGTGACCCACCTGGTTAATCTTGTGAGGTACTCGAGACAACTCCAGGGACCTGCTACATGCCTAGATGGTATTCAGGATAAAGGATAAAGGATATAAGCATTTGCCGTTGATCAATCCCGTCTTGGGATGCGGCACGCATTCTACTTCCATTTGTACATTCGTAGTGGCGTTTGAATGCGATGTGGCCTATACAATGACTTGCGGGGGCCAGCCGATGTACAAGTCAGTGCTTTTATCTTCTCACGTCTGGTATCGATAACTTCTGCCCGTAGGATGGAAGCCATGGTGACCCTGACGAAGCGCTACCCAGCGATTCGTATCCTGGAACGCGTGGTAAGCGTGCTAGCCACTACACCACTACCGCCCAATCCAGATGTAACATACTGTAAAAGCGGGCAGCCCTTTCAATAAACGAACTGTCAAGTCTTCTCACCGCGCTTTGATTTTTGCTGGTGATGCGGTTAGAGCACCATTTTTTCATGTATGTTTTTGTGACCTTGGTATTTGACACGGTACTGCCTTAGCCAACATCGTGTTCTGCCACACTACGTGGTTGAGTCAAAGCACAGGTCGCCATTAGATCCCCAGAGCAGTTCTCTAAGAGTTAACACAGTTCCTAAGCGCAAAAGCCGTGATGACACTATCGTCACCTAAAAGTGCTGCGACGATGGCGCCGGAGCCTTGTCTTGAAAGCTGCTACGACTGCTACTTCGCTTGTCCACAACACTCATGCTGCCTGCGCCCTCTCGTGCAACGTGCTCTCTTCTATATGCTCTTCTTGGCCACACTGCGTCTCTCCATATGCTGCAATCCACCTCACAAGTATAGGAGATGCTCGATTTCAATTTTTCACGATTCCTTAGCCTTTTTTCCCGTCTTGGCGACCCCCTTCTCATGAATCTTTGTTTCCCTTCGCTAAAATAATCCAGTTGACTAGAATTAACAGAAAATATTAGCTTAAATCAATTCTACAATTAATTTAATTTTAGAGCATAACGCCATGAGAACTGTGAAACTATGATCGCTTTCTTCCGAAAAATATTCAACTAAGTGGATGTTCGACTGATTTGACTATTTTTCAAACGAATCGGAAAGGTAGCGAACCTTAGGGGGAGGGTAATGGAGCCTGGGAACCCGGCCCTTTTTGCACCCGTTTTTGTGGGCCAAATTGCTGAAAAGTAGCAACGTTCTTCTGAAAACAGTAGTACCCCGATGATGTGCTCGGAACCACTCGGCAAACAGCCGCTAAGAAGAGCAACTCAATAGTTTTTTTTTTTAACTCATCAATTTCTGCTTGATGAAGGTGCAGCCTTTTTTGCTAGGAAGATTGAGCGAGCATTTCCGGAATGATTTTTCTTCTATCGAGATGATGTCGAATGGCTAGTAGGCAATCCGACCCGAGTCTGCGTTTTTCCCTCTCTGCTATGCATACCTCCAAACTAAGCTGCTCCTCATATAAGTGCCGCTCTTCGAAGTGCTTGAAGATCTTGAGGAATGTGAAGATCGAGCTACATATTCACCCTCAGATCTCCATGTTGATCTCTATGTTGTTATCGATGGGGAAAAGTACCGCAGACATAGAATCATATGGCACTGTAAAGAGAGATTCAGTGGGGCAGTGGTAAATGGCTCGTAAATCTAGGAAACATGGCCCTTAACTTTTTTTACCTGCTTGATAGCTCTTGTTCGCATTGGATATGGCGAGCCATTCTACTTTACTGCAAGTGAACATCATTTTGTTCGACTTAAAGCAAGTCCCTCAATACTTTCGCGATTCACGAAACTGCTTTGTGAGTATTTTTAAGGTCTTCCACGAAGCATCTGGCTGGTGCCTCTTCTCAACGCTATCGAAAGATGTGGGGGCATGTGGTGACAACGTATTTGAAAATTGCAATGAAGCTTTTTTGCTGCCCAAAGAAGCGCTAACCCTCAGGCATAAGGAAGCGAGTTCCAAGCGCGTGAGGTTCATTTTCATTGTACTTGAAGTAGTTCGCCCATTCCTAGGCTTAGCTCTAGAGGATGGCCCCTTGTCTTGCTTAGAAGCGGCCTCATACTCACAGGAAACCTTAGCCCCATCTAAGATTTGATGTATCATCAGAATGAAAAAATGGTAATAGGAACGCAAGATATGATTAACATAATAGTAAGAAGATGATCACCAAAATCCCCTGAACTCGACTTGCATAGTCAATTTTTTTGCATCATGAAGAATCTACTTCAGATCAAGTAAAAATTTCGGTCTGCGCCACCCCTATTTTTAGCCAAGTTTTCAACCTCCGTATAGGCTCACTATTTTTAGACGTTCCACAGACCGTCTAACGATTCCAAACGTATCCTTCTGTAATTTGGAATGTCCATCCATTACCTTTTATACCCGCGACATGTAATTATTCGGCGACATATGAATCTTGGTGACGGAAGGAATTAATTTTAGGTCAGTTTGAAATTAATATATCTCCATTACATACATGTGCTGTGTAGTGACCTACATCTCGAAGATTTCTAAGCCGTATAGTGGCGTACGTTTTGAAGGTTTTTAGGCACCCATGCAAGCCAGTTAATTCTCTATGAGGTAGATTCGGTCTTATATCCGTTCACCGTAAACGCCCATTGTCGAATCTTTTTATTTCCGGAGTCATAGCAATCAGTTTCCCGCATCACCTGTTCGGACTGGCGCGTAATGAACGTATAAATAAATAAATAAGATCTATGACCGGCGCTTTGTGTCCAATCGGACTACAAGCCATTCCTAAATTAATGAGAAAATTAAGAGAATCATGCCGGTACTGATTCTACCGCGATCAGTAGCTGTGTAAATCGTTTACCGTATCCCTCAACTACTGGCTGTAATATAATAACATTTTCATCCAGCGCTATATTATTATTATACCAGTTTAGCTGCGCACGATACCGAGCGCGAAAGTTGGTTGCTGAGAGTAGACTACTTGTGGCATGATACTGGCACGCAAAATGCGGCCCGACCTACTTATTTCTTCTTCTTTAATCCTGCTGATTATGGCTGGAAGGAGCATGCTATATTGCAGGGGAACCTTGCCAAGTTTCATTCGAAGTTTCAAGTTTCAAGTACTGATGTATGCATGATAAGAGATCACAACTTTATGCAAAAAGAATTGTTATGTTATGGGAGTTGTTGGGTTTTAGGAGTGTGGGTATCATGAATGAGGGAAGAATGAGGATGAAGAAATGGGAGAAGTTACGACAATAAGGGAATTCTCTCGTTTTAAGCATATTTAATACCCCCACCCCGATTTTTGATGATTTGTGGCGAAAGAAGTTATTAACAGTGAAAGTTCCAAATTCGAGGATTTTCCCGTTTCAACAGAGGTATTTGCCCCCCCTCGCCGATGGGCTGGGGTTTTGGAGAGGAAATGGGGTGGAATTGAAGTGGGTGAGTGATCGTGGAAGCAAATACTATGGAAAAAGGTATGATCGAACGATAGGGAATATGGAGTCGTCAAATCCTTGTAACCCTGCTCTGCCTCACTTGCTCATACTCTACCCATTTCAAACTTGACCCGCCCTCCCTAGGTGATTTTTGAAGGAAGAATTATAAACATGTGGGGGACACTTGCGAATTTTTGGGGAGCGGTCAGACAAACAAACTCTGGTTTATATAATAGTATGATAGGGGGGTGATCTATGGTCTATTCAACCCCCATTACCTGGTTTTTTGGATGTTTTTGGACGAAAAACGCCTATTTTTTCACGAAAAATTTTACTTTAAGCGCACGCCCCGCCCACAGGAGGCGGAGTTTAGCATGGCCAATATATTCCAGTTGTAGAGCGGTAAATACCCTATTAAGGCCTTATTTTTTCCCTGTCTTTAGACTGTTCCGAAGCCAAAAACTGCAATTTTTTCAACGAAATTTCGATTTTTGACGCACGCCCCGCCCACTTGGGGTGGAGTTTAGCATGGCCAATATATTCCCGTTGTAGAGCGGTAAGTACCCTATTAAGGCCCTATTTTTTCCCTTACTTTAGACTGTTCTGAAGCCAAAAACTGCAATTTTTTCACCAAATTTTGTAATTTCGACGCACGCCCCGCCCACTGGAGGCGGAGTTCAGCATGGCCAATATATTTCCCTTAAAGAGCGACTCATACTCTACCCATTTCAAACTTGACCCGCCCTCCCTAGGTGATTTTTGAAGGAAGAATTATAAACATGTGGGGGACACTTGCGAATTTTTGGGGAGCGGTCAGACAAACAAACTCTGGTTTATATAATAGTATGATAGGGGGGTGATCTATGGTCTATTCAACCCCCATTACCTGGTTTTTTGGATGTTTTTGGACGAAAAACGCCTATTTTTTCACGAAAAATTTTACTTTAAGCGCACGCCCCGCCCACAGGAGGCGGAGTTTAGCATGGCCAATATATTCCAGTTGTAGAGCGGTAAATACCCTATTAAGGCCTTATTTTTTCCCTGTCTTTAGACTGTTCCGAAGCCAAAAACTGCAATTTTTCAACGAAATTTCGATTTTTGACGCACGCCCCGCCCACTTGGGGTGGAGTTTAGCATGGCCAATATATTCCCGTTGTAGAGCGGTAAGTACCCTATTAAGGCCCTATTTTTTCCCACTTTAGACTGTTCTGAAGCCAAAAACTGCAATTTTTTCACCAAATTTTGTAATTTCGACGCACGCCCCGCCCACTGGAGGCGGAGTTCAGCATGGCCAATATATTTCCCTTAAAGAGCGACTCATACTCTACCCATTTCAAACTTGACCCGCCCTCCCTAGGTGATTTTTGAAGGAAGAATTATAAACATGTGGGGGACACTTGCGAATTTTTGGGGAGCGGTCAGACAAACAAACTCTGGTTTATATAATAGTATGATAGGGGGGTGATCTATGGTCTATTCAACCCCCATTACCTGGTTTTTTGGATGTTTTTGGACGAAAAACGCCTATTTTTTCACGAAAAATTTTACTTTAAGCGCACGCCCCGCCCACAGGAGGCGGAGTTTAGCATGGCCAATATATTCCAGTTGTAGAGCGGTAAATACCCTATTAAGGCCTTATTTTTTCCCTGTCTTTAGACTGTTCCGAAGCCAAAAACTGCAATTTTTCAACGAAATTTTCGATTTTTGACGCACGCCCCGCCCACTTGGGGTGGAGTTTAGCATGGCCAATATATTCCCGTTGTAGAGCGGTAAGTACCCTATTAAGGCCCTATTTTTTCCCTGACTTTAGACTGTTCTGAAGCCAAAAACTGCAATTTTTTCACCAAATTTTGTAATTTCGACGCACGCCCCGCCCACTGGAGGCGGAGTTCAGCATGCCAATATATTTCCCTTAAAGAGCGACTCATACTCTACCCATTTCAAACTTGACCCGCCCTCCCTAGGTGATTTTTGAAGGAAGAATTATAAACATGTGGGGGACACTTGCGAATTTTTGGGGAGCGGTCAGACAAACAAACTCTGGTTTATATAATAGTATGATAGGGGGTGATCTATGGTCTATTCAACCCCCATTACCTGGTTTTTTGGATGTTTTTGGACGAAAAACGCCTATTTTTTCACGAAAAATTTTACTTTAAGCGCACGCCCCGCCCACAGGAGGCGGAGTTTAGCATGGCCAATATATTCCAGTTGTAGAGCGGTAAATACCCTATTAAGGCCTTATTTTTCCCTGTCCTTTAGACTGTTCCGAAGCCAAAAACTGCAATTTTTCAACGAAATTTCGATTTTTGACGCACGCCCCGCCCACTTGGGGTGGAGTTTAGCATGGCCAATATATTCCCGTTGTAGAGCGGTAAGTACCCTATTAAGGCCCTATTTTTTCCCTGACTTTAGACTGTTCTGAAGCCAAAAACTGCAATTTTTTCACCAAATTTTGTAATTTCGACGCACGCCCCGCCCACTGGAGGCGGAGTTCAGCATGGCCAATATATTTCCCTTAAAGAGCGACTCATACTCTACCCATTTCAAACTTGACCCGCCCTCCCTAGGTGATTTTTGAAGGAAGAATTATAAACATGTGGGGGACACTTGCGAATTTTTGGGGAGCGGTCAGACAAACAAACTCTGGTTTATATAATAGTATGATAGGGGGGTGATCTATGGTCTATTCAACCCCCATTACCTGGTTTTTTGGATGTTTTTGGACGAAAAACGCCTATTTTTTCACGAAAAATTTTACTTTAAGCGCACGCCCCGCCCACAGGAGGCGGAGTTTAGCATGGCCAATATATTCCAGTTGTAGAGCGGTAAATACCCTATTAAGGCCCTATTTTTTCCCTGTCTTTAGGACAGTTCCGAATGAGAGTCGCATCAAGTGCGGATATCAATGGGTAAAAGCAAAAAGGGACCCATGTCGGGTTCTCGGCCGTTTCTCATGTTTTTTTCTTCCTCCATCCACCACTTTCCACTTTTAACCTTATTCTAATGGCTTCATCGTAAACCCCGACTTTAGTGGAAGAGGAGATCGATTGTTCAGGTCTAAGACGTGCTATGTACCGCGGGGTGAGGAAAGAATTTAAAAGCTTTCCAGTAAATTCCTTAAACCATTCGAGTAGACCGAAACCACGTCCTTCAGCATTCTTCGAACATCTTGGGCGCTTGTTTGAACCCTTTCAAGAGTCCAGGTGATTTGCGGAGGATTCCAGTGCTCCTTCCAGCAACTTCTATCAAATGAATTAATCAAAGTGGACGCTGTGCATTGAGGTCCCGTCTTGAAGCCCTGAAGTTATTATGCCATGATAGCTTGACATGAAGTCGAGGAGGAACTCTGCGAGTGGGAAAGAACAGATGGATGGTGAAGATTCAGAAGCAATGAGTCTAACCAGCGAAGCGTCTCAATGCCATCACCGGGTCAGGCTCCTAAGAGACAGATGTCGTCGATAAGTCATTCAACCCTTTTGAGCTATTTTAGGATCTATGCGCGAGCCTAGACGGGAAAAATGACGTCAAGCATTTCGGCGCAGCAAAATGCTTTTCTTCGGGTTGCATTAAAGGAGCAGAGGAGTGGATTGAACAGTCACACCATTTTAACTCCACCATGACTCATTCATTACCTTCTATCAATCATCTCGATGACGCCAAGGATTATTGGTTTTCGGAAAACCATCTATTTACCAGCGACGGGTGATGCCCGTTGACGTACGTGCATGAGCACTCGGCGACAATGACTTTATGGAATGCGTCATATCCTGGTTTCCTCGTAAAAATCGTAGGAGCTCAACTGCGTGTTTTTTGACACAGTGACACATGGACAGGGTCAGCCGTCGCTGCTGCCAAGTTCACCAGGTTAGGGTCGTGTTTGGGGTTTCCAGAGGGGCTGTGGTAGTGGAGGTTAGGGGGTAAGAAGGTTGTGGTTAGTGGAGGTTAGGGGGTAAGTATGGGCGGCAAGGTCCTCCGATAAGTCTAAGAGAGATACAAAAACATGAACCGGGTTAGAATATAGTACATCGCTGCCGAGCGTGCAGTGTCTGTTCACGCTCACAGCAGTTTGATGAGAGATCTTTAGGCAGAGGCGTTGGTGATGCTGCTGGGTGAGGTCGTAAGGGGAACCAACTCCAAGGTTGGCGGTGGTAGGGGTCGCGTCGAGCCCTCAAAAGAGAGTGGAGGGGCGTGAGTACTCCCTTGAAATGGGCTAATCTAGTTTCACTTGGGGAGAACTTCAAATCCCTACCCCCCCCCCCCCCCGCCCCAAGAACGTTTTTATCACAACCAGTCCATACCCTTACAATACGTTAGAAGTCCTATTTCGTCTGGACGTCCTCGATGCAAGGGTTTCCATAGAAGTTTGCCGCATCCCTCCTATCAGACTGTCTTGGGTCTGAAATCAGGGGTAGGATCAGCAAGTCACATTTTCTAACGGGTTCGAAAGGAAGCCGATAAATAGTAGCAGATCAACAACGAAGTAAAACGGAAAGGATGCTTGTTCTATTCGTTGGAGAAAATGGACCTTTCACATCGCGGTAGAGTGGCTCATTCCCCTTTTGCTGCACTGAAACTGAAAGCCTATGTCTGCATTTGTCTTTCCTTTTTTACTTTTTTCAACTTAGCTGTCCTTCATTATCGTCCTGGCTCTGACAGCAGCAGACTGAATGAAAACAGAGGCTAATTTCACCATTTCGCCTAGAATGAAGTTTGCCCACGAAGCCCGATATTCGACGGCCACTAGTAGTGACAGCCCGGAAAAGTGCATATACTTCAGAGAAAATTTTTTCACAACCGCATTTTCCCATTTCTTTTCCTGATTTCAACAGACTTCCTAAATGGATGGGATTCACTTCTTTCCAATCATTAGCAAGTTTTCCCCACCTTTGACCACCTGATTCTGCGATGCTTTTGGTAGTTTAACTTCCGTTGTTTTGTGGATTTTCAACTCAGTTTTGAGTTTGTTTTTTTCGAATGGCAAGTCCGGGATATGATAAGCGAATTTAGTTTTTTATTCAGCCGAGAGACCTGGGCTGGGCTAACAACTGTTTGTGAGTGTTCGACAAGATCAAAGTGCTAAGGGCCTGTAGGTTAGCGGTGGCAGCAGCTGACCCGCCCACCACACCAATTGAGTCCGCCCACAAATGAGTGGCTCTACTAGACAGCGGTTCATTTTCCACTTCGACGTCGTCTTTCCCACATTTCCATTCTGGGGGTACCTTTACGGTCCACCGTCATTCTGCAAGCGCAATATGGCCGGTTCGATACAGGACTTTGCTTTTAACTCTCCAAAAGTCCCTTTACTAGTAATGTGCATATTATTTCGCGGATCCAATAATAGGCAGTTTATAGGCAGTTTTATAATTATAAGGCAATTTTTAAAAAAGTACAAAAATAGGTACTTGAGCCGGCGAAACGCAGTTCGGCCCCCGAGTGAATGTGTGGCTCACTCGTCGCGCCCACACCGGTCACAAAGGGGTTAAGTCAAGACCGCAAAGCGTCTCAACGATCTGAACACAGTATTCAAGCATTTATGAGAATAATAAGAAACGATTGCAGAACCCTCCAGCTGAATCTTTTCGCATTAGTCCGCTTGACTTGTATGAGTTGAGACAGTTGAGGAAACGATAGATTTTTGTCTTCTGAATGCAGATTTTCGTTGCCACGGCCAAAACAATATCGATCAAAGAATTTAAATATCTGTTTAATATTTCAGCTTAGCTAATCGCTGTCGACGTCTCCACAACGACTGTCATCTCATAATTGCTGATAGAGTAATGTAAGTAAACATGTGAAAGAATGAAGGAACGTCAGCCAGTTTACGGAGGCGTAGTGGATTAAGCACTATGCAGGTCACGCATGGTGAGAGTTCGAGTCCTGACAGAGGCCTGACTTTCAATCGAGTCTCAGCGACTTGGGAATAGTTCTCTTGAACCTGAGATAAGCTTCCTCTGCGAGTAAAATATGAATAAAGACATTGTCTCCCAAGTGAACAAATCAATAAATAAATAGGCAACATATTGATAACTATGTGAATAGGAAGTGAAATAATCGAAGAACCCTAGAGTGTAGGGTCTACACTCTACAGGGCTCTCACTATGAATTCTCACATACGTGCCCGACATAGATATGTGTTTCTAGAATGAAGAATGTTAAAAAAAACTGGTGGTGAAAATGCTCTGAAAAAGCTCAGTATTTACATGATTGTACCATTTTACGGCAAAGAAGGGAGCATATGTCCGTAAGAGAGATGGAGAGCAGATGATACGAAATAGTAGAGGGACGAGAGAGACGCAGATGCCCCGGAGGTGCAGATGGCAGGATTTCGTCGTATAACTTCGTATCCGCCTCACAGTGACACGATAACCTTCTCTAGCTAACGCACCTCCTTCGTTAGCTAAGCAGGTTTTAGTACGGGGAATGCTAATTTTAAGTAAAAATAGTACTGATATGTGCACTTTCTTAGAGCATTGATTGGTAATTATCAAGGAGGAAAGCAAATAATAAGAAAAAAAAGCAGGGCTGGATCCTTGTTTGAATCAAGGAAGTCTCTGCAACAATGAAAATCTACCGACATTCGCTTGTCGAAGCAAAAAGGTAATAAAGAAGAAAATAGAAAACAAAAAAAGCAATCGATAAAAAAAATCGATAAAATTCAAAGTGATTTGTTATGATATGCATGCAGTCGTTTGAGAGCGAACTTTGCTCAACCGGAGCACTTGTGAGTCTCGTCGTTCCTTGAGCGGCACTAAAAGTAATGGGACGCCAAGACGAATGGCTTTATGAAACGACGTCCAAATGGGTTAACAAAAAATGCAAAGGTATGAATACCAAAATCATCCCCACACTCTTTCTCGCACCCTCTCACACCCACGAATCGACCACAGATGGCCACTGAAACCCTGAAAACCACCTCAAACCCACAACGGGAGCTGCACCTCCCACAGCACCGCTGAAACAACGTTTCGATTCGGCAACTCGCCTCGCGCCTCGCACAGCGCTTTTTTCCGCCTCGAATACTCAACGACGAGGAATTAACTCACCATTCACTGTAGGATGACGCAGTGCTGGCCCACGGCCTGTTCTTCCACTGATTCCGTCGCGATGAGACGCATGCACTTTGCCTGCGCACCGATCTGGAACAAGAAAATGAATGAATTGACTATATTTCACCGTCTCACTTTTTGCGCCATTTTAGCGCAATTTCATGGAAATTGGGTGGAATTAAGAAATTGACTGAGACCATCACGAACCACAAGCGCGCATATTCGTACCTTGTGATGGCACATGAGAACACTTGAAAATGGCGCTGGAAAGGCATCAATAAGTGCCAAAATTGCTCTTCTCGAAACGAAATGAAAAGCCTAGTATGAGCTGTAAATGAGCTCACTAGGGCAAATGACAAATATTTGATGGGCACCAGCAATTTCTGACGTTTGAGCGCTAAGTGCCACACAGAAGAAGAGACGTCAATGTCCCATTCAAGGGATGTCACCGTTGGAAGCTTTCCAGTCAATAGACTAAGTACCCCTTGGAAAGCTACAGGGTACAAGGTGAACAAAATAGACGCGATAAAAATGCTCAAAATTTTGCTTAACAGAACAAAAATTGGCGCTCGTGTCCTGAGAGGGGGGGGGGATAAAAAAGGATAAAGCATTTGCCGTTGATCAATCCCTTTTTGGGATGCGGCACGCATTCTACTTCCATTTGTACATTCGCAGTGGCTTTGAATGCGATGTGGCCTATACAATGACTTGCGGGGGCCAGCCGATGTACAAGTCAGTGTTTTTATCCTCCCAGACAAGTCTGGTACCAATTAACCGACCCCGGAGGGATGGAAGGCTTGGTTGGCCCGGGCGACTCACGACCCAGGATTTGATCCCCGGACCGCTCGCGTGGTGAGCGCGCCACTTGTCACTACACCACTTCCGCCCCGATGGGGGGGTGGTGACTAGTCAATTCACGGGCACAGGTGGACACTAGGCTAGCCCAGGAGAGGGGAGTACGCTAGAAGAAGCAAACTGGTACACATTCGTTTCCTAGTAATCCCTTCACGCACCCCCCCCCCCAACCTCCTGAGGCTTAGGACCAAGTGCGCAAGTGGTTCACGTCACTTTGAGTTTACTCCTCCCAACGGCGGGTTCCGGCGTCCCAAAACTGTTCTCTAAACAAAGAAAAACTGTTCCCAATTGCACGAGATTAGTTGATCGAGGCCGTCACTCAAGAGCGCGGCAGATGCAGCACCCAGACGCACGCCATTTGGCGCCCCGCCGCACAGGCTAATGCAGGGTAAGAAAGTAAACTTTTACTGACGACTATATACATGATAAAAACCACAAACAAATAAAAAGCTTAAAACAGGTGTGGCAAGCTGCTCCCCGAAGCGGTAAAAAAACTCAATAAATCCAAGAGGGAGCTTCAAAGAGACTCCGGCAGGCAGTTCCGTCTTTTATTCCCAATTTTGGCATAAATCATCTTTTTTGTGAAATGGCTCCTTTGCTGGAGATGAAAAGATGCCGAAGCGGTCACATTCAGGAAATTTTTCAGAATTGAACTCCATGGAGAACACGGCTGGCAAAATTCGGAACTAGCCGACCACTGAGGTAAGGGTTCGTTAGCTCCTAAAGAAATTTTGAGTTGGATAGTTCATATCAAAAGTGAGCGCATGGGAAAGGAATTGGAAGCAAGGGTGCCAAAAAGATTACTGATGCCAACTGGCAAATACCGGCATCGATCCGCTTAAATGATGGAGTGTAGGCCTTCGAAGAAGACGAAAGAATAAAAACTGGGTTGTTAAGGAATGCCACATTTAATGAAGTTCGCCAGCACGAAAAGCTAATCGAATTTATGTAAAAACGCATAATTAGCAGATCTCAGAGGATAAAGGCAAAAGCAGGTTAGCTGGCCTGCCACATACATATGGCACGATCACTTAGAAATTCGGTTTCCATCCGAGTAGATGAATTGTCTCCATGGGATCCTATGGTGACGTCGGAAAAACACAAAAAGACAACCCATGCCACCTGATGTCAATTCGGGTGCTTCCTGGATGGGTTCAAATTTATGGCGGAAACTATATAGAAAGGTTCTCCAGGTAGGGTCAAACGTCGCGTCGAGCCGATTTCAGAGACGTTAAGACTACAAGAAACCTCTAAACAACACAACCTCGATGCTTGGGACCTACGGCCACGTGATACTTGAACGTTTATCTATGTTTTTATGCCAAAAAGGCTATAGGGTATGCGGTTAGAGGCCGACGTTTAGCGCAGCTTCTAACACTGCCAAGTAGGAGAGTGATACAGGGGGACTGAAAGCTATCCAAGGGGTTAAGAAGGGTATGAGCCACTCTTCGTATGGCAAAACTTTACAAAGTCGTTTATGCTCTTAAGCCGCCTATAAGGCGAGATGAGTGCAGACGAGGGCAGCACGGCGACGTCTTTGTAGAGCGACATAAACTTAAGATACCTGTACAGCGGGGTTTCACAGTCGTCAAAACGTCAAGATCAAAGTTATGGTCCACCCCCTTCTAACTGACTTAGCCAGAAGAATAGCTGATGTTGCCACCAGGGCCAGCATGGCACCTGTGGCAAGTGTAAAAGGTAAAAGTAAAGCGAAACTCATAACTCAGGTCCGTGGCCAATAATAAGGTAACAATAATTGGATCAACAGCAATTAACGCCTGGCTGGCAAGCCATTGCACAAGGGTAGATAAAGGAAATTGCATTGGGAATGGATCAACAAAGAAGCAGGACATCACTGAATCACCTTCGGGCCTTCAGGTTGCCCGCACGCCCTCTGACTTTGATTCAGAATTGGAGTGACATGCAGAATCGCGAATTTGGGTCAGCATACATGACCGGCGGGGACCAGCAATGGAAGAAGCAGTGTTTTGTAGTTAACACTCCAGCTGGCCCATACAAGTCTGGCACCAGTTGGTCGAATTGGATGGAGGTTCATGTCGGCCTTGAACGGCGTGCGGCCCAGGATTTGATCCCGGACTGTGCGAGTGGCAAGCAGCGCCACCTACCACTGCACTACTCCCACCCCATTATTTTACTACCCATCTATTCAATAGATCCGAGTTCATGAACTGACTACGTCCTCCTGGGCCTATGTATCTTTGCGCCACTCTGAGACCTCAGCGTTCATTATGGCGCATAAATACAATTTCGTAAATAAAACGTAAATAAAAGAATAAATAATCGAATGTGCTTTGAACTACCTAACTAGCTACGGGGTTCAATATCGCAGACATCGTAAACTTTTTTTTATTTTTCTTCTCCGAAAAACGAAAACCCCATAATTCAACTTACACCAATGCGTAATTTGGGTCTCAAAAACACAGAAAGAAGTTCCTAAAAAAATGAAGCGAAACGTGGCGCAGCCACGTCAACTATGAGAGCCGCAAAAACGTGCAACGGCGGGGGGTGGTGGATGGGGCAAAAAAAAAAAGAATCTCTCCCTTCACTTCAGAGGAGGCTACATTTCTCTTTGCTAGAGTCAAGCCAGATAATCTCCAGTGAAAATTGAAGAGCACCTTAAATCTATTAAAAAATGCCGCAATGGCCCTTCTACACCGGAGATTCTGTAGATTTCTCCAAGGGAGGCATGGTGCACATTTCAAGCTCAACGAGGTCCTCGACAAATAGTGGACCATTAAGGCGACAACTAAAAGCCTGGCCGTAGGAGGGGCCTTGCATAGGCATCGCTACAGGCTCAGAAAGTATACCCCCAGTGAAGCGGTCGAAGAAGTTACGCAGCAGCTTTAGAACGGGGTGATAAAGTGCGTCCTTAAGCTTGACGATGACAGCAGATCACGTCATATTCTGAAGACGATGAAAGCAGTGAAGGAGGGCGTGCTCTTACCTATGGAGGGACATCTAGGAAAGATTATGCCATAGAATTTTCAACAGCGGCCTTCAGCGCTACAGACGAAAAGGTTTCCTGATTTGCAGCCATGGGCAAAGTGACTCTTTTTTTGCCTCCCCCTTAGGTTGGTAGTATTCTAAAGAAACTCGTGGGGCTAAAACTCAGGGACATGCTTCAGAAGTTTTCGTAGTCACCTATGAAATACTGAGTGAACAAGCATGCATTGCTTGGTGCTAGCAAAAAATATAGTGGAGTAACTGGAAAAAATTCAAACTTCTTCTTCAACCATGAATTTTCTTCGAAATTGAATGAGTAAGGAAAGGAACACGTTGTGTAGCGTTTTTTGCAAGCTAATAGGTCAGAAATCGGATTACCACAAGTTCCTGGTGATGTGAAAATCTCATTACTCAGAATTGAGTCGGGAAATATCAGAAAATAGGAAAAACTGGAAGAGGTGCTGCTCACATCAACCTTAGCGCCCTAGATTTCTAAGGTATTCCAGATCCGTCTTTCGGAAATCGGAATGGCGTGCTGTGGGTGTAATTCTCAATTAACCAGGTATTCAACCCAGTACTAACTCATAGAATACTGGAAGAGGTAGATCGATAACTATTGAGAGAAGAGGGAACGAGCAGAGGACACTGAATGGATTAGTGTCAGTGGTCATGATTATCGAATTAGTAGTAGGCTTTCATTGCTCGTACTCGAAGTGGATGGAGAGAGACACCCACAGGAATGAATTCGACTAGAAAATGGCCCTCGAGAGGAGGTCCTACTTACAACGTCTTAACAAGGAACGAGGACCGAGAAGCAACCTCATTGGAAAGCAGGTTTAAGGGATGTTCAGAAACTGGTGGGAGAGCTTTCTGTTGAACGGAGTGGTGAGCGTTTTCCCACAGGACACATAAGCCGAGTGCTTAGGGAAAGATTGTTGAGAAATCTGAGTAAGAGATGAAAAATCCCTTCCCAAAGGGTCGCTTCGCCCACTCAGTCGCTCAGTTCTTGCTCCCATACGATATTTATGGTAGGAACAGTAGAGTTGTATAACCTAATAAATGGTTGTTGCATGGGTTTTCGAAAGCCTGTTCTTGGGTAACCCAACTTCAATTGTAGTTTGGTCGAGTGGCAGAATCGTGGCAGTGGAATCGATGAAATCTTTTTGAACTTTCCGAAAACTAGCCTGAACTGTGTAGAGACTCGATCAAAATGCGAACGAAGGGGTGCAGATAGTGAGAACTTTAGGCCCCGTATTCCTTCAACGGTTTGCGGACCGAGAAAGGCACAGAAAAAAGAAAACAGCAGCTGAAACGGCAGAAATAGCTTTCGAAACTTCATTTGATTACTTAGAAATGCTCTCGTTTCCAAGAAAACGCTGTGGAATTAGCAAAACACGTCGCGCCAGGCGAGACTCAAGCCTCATGTCTTGAATACAATCTTGGGCAACATCCAGTAAGAGACCGTCTGGTTGCCT
>MU898632.1:0-10247 GCA_036418205.1 Ostertagia ostertagi | reverse complement strand
AACAGCAGGACCTCCCTGGAAGGATTGGCATATAATCTCGAAGACCACATCGAACAAAATCACCACGCACGCTCAGCCTGGGTCAGTCTCTACGACAGAAGCGGATGAAACCGAAATCATCTGGCCAAAATCATTGGTATGGACAACTAGCGTAGAGTTCTGCGAAGCGCGCTGCCATACTCGTTAGGCGTTTGACCAGCGTAGTCAACCCTGCGTTGCGCAAAGAACAACGAGGGGGTCGTATCCACAGACGGGCTGCAAGAAGGCTTGAAAAGTGCAGTGTCCGGGAGTGCACTTTCAGCCTATAAGCTCTCCATGGGAGCATTAAAGCATGCAGAGCACTATAAGTCTCACCATCAGCTTATTATCCTTAAGCGACGCTATCCGGACGGCGCTTTTGCTCCGCGGCATAGATCAAGAGTACAATAGACAATAGCCAAAAACTTTGTTACAGTGTAGTGCAAAAACATGGTCTGTCTTCGATGATGAAACATTCCTGAAATCCCGAGGAGAACAAAGTGTAGAGCAGTTCATGGGAAAGTGAAACAAGAGTGCCATATAACAGCACAATACAACTCAATCAGGATACTAACACCTTCTTCAGGAAAACAGAAGACTTCAAAATGCGAGTGCGAACTCTGCCCACAGATAGGTGCACGGCGTATACCCGAGGCGTTTTCCCATAAAAACGCCTCCTCTGTCAGCGGCCGTAAGCAGACAAACTTTCTGAAGAGAGTTTCGATGCTTTCAAATAAAATCTAAGCGAAACAAAGTGTAGCGAATTTGCTGAATTGAGTTCTAGAGACGCCGTAGGAAAATTGAGGCAGAAGAAAAATTTCAGGAAAATTTCACAGTTGTTATGAAGTACTCTTCGAGTGGATTCCAACAATCTTTACCGCTTCTCATCACATTAATTTTAAAGGAAGTTATGGGCCTTTGAAGACTGCATAGTCGCGGTCCAGGAAAATGGCTTGAAAAAAATCAAGGTGGAAAAAACGGAACAACGGGACTATTTTTTGAGCGAGTGATTATTTCAAAAGTTTTAGCACTTATTCGAAAGCTCTAATCTTCTAGTTTCTAATTAGCCTTAGACATCTGCAAAAGTTGAGTATGAAGAAAGTTATGAACGTTTGAATGTCGAAAACTCGCGCCTTCTCAAAAATCGGACCCAAACCACCCAAAAACGGAACAACGGGACTATTTTTTGAAAAAATGATCGCTGGAAAATTTTCAGGTGCTTTTCGAAAGCGCTAATCTTCTAGTTTCTAATTAGCCTTAGACATTTGCAAAAAGTTGATTATGAAGAAAGTTATGAATGTTTGAATGTCGAAAACTCGCGTGTGCACAAAAAACGGAACAACGGGACGATTTTTTGAAATATTGAACATCCACAACATTTCAAATACTCCTCAGGAAGAAAACTATTTTTTTTAAAATTTTGGTGTCCGTTTCATGAACCGCTTCTGAAAGAAAATATAACCTTCTGAATGGAGGGGTTTGGATTGCAATGTAATTGCTACAAGGTTTAGTTTTTCAGATTATAAGGTAAGGAAAGTTGAGAGATCGAAAAAATCCTGGTGGGTTTCTGAAAGTAGAAATCTTTACGATTAAAATGATGTATTGGTTTACGCAAAAATTTGGAAATTCCTTCTATTTAATGAATAAAACTTCATTTGCCTCGATTCCCTCCTCTGAGCGAGACAAAGCGCGCGGATTGACCACGGTCCACCACTTCTCCATGTTGGTGACTGCCATCATTGATCATTGATGAGCATTAAATTATGTGAAAGACATGATAGTTAATATGGGGGGGGGTACCGATACCCCCGAAAAGGAAGGGGGTCGTAAAAATTTTGGAATTTGCGCAACGCAGGGTTGACCCTGGTTCTGACTGAAACCAGAGAGGAGAAATTCAACGATAGACTGGTTTAAAGCTGGGCTTTGTTGAGCAAGATTTTCATTCGGGATCATAAGGTTTTTGTTCTTCTCATACAGCTTCTCTTTGGTGACAAGAAGTTTAACTTTGACAGTTAAGTTGATGCTGCGAAGAATGTAGGCCAGGGTTCGACGATTTTCTTTCAACGAAATTTTCGTGGTGGTTACCTAAGATGTGAGGATGCGTAACCTCATCCTGAATCCTCAAACTTGAAATTCTTCGCCACTGGAATGAATTCAGTAGAGCACAGGAAAACCGCAAAAATCACGTGCTCTCCTTTCTATGGATATCGCAAGGAGCATCTTCTCGACAAGTAACACACTTTGACATGCGAGGGTGCCAATGAGTCAGTGGTTATCAACAAGACGTAGTATTTCAGTAAAACGGCCAACAAGAAGTGCGCGTCTGAACTTCTTCGGCACTCACTTGGAGAATTTCGTTAGCAATGGCTGCGCGAATACTCACAAGATCAACACAATTTCAAAGTTGAAGCAAGGATTCCCCACTGATGGGCACGAGCTTGATTTTATTCAAATAAGTATAAAATTTTGCGGCAGCATTTCTTCTTGTTTGACAGTGTCATTCGTCAGATCCTGCTTGGAGCTGATTCGGGCTCGAGGCATGTGGGATCCAAACTCTATATTTTCGGATCTTCACAAGTCTTTGGAGATGCCTCACAGTGCTGTCTCCTTGTCGCATCGGAATTGCTCTGGCAAATGATCGATACTCTATCCAGATCCCTTTTCAACAGCGTCAGATATAGCATCGTGATTGCCAGTCAGGGTGGTTGGAGTGTGGATCATCTTCAAATAAAAAAGTCAACGCTGAGCAGAGTGAAGCGCCTGCACCGTGGTTTGAGAGAGCGTGCCCTCGCCCATCTTCTGGCTAATCCTTGGTGTAGCATGACTTGCGGAACATTCCAAGCAGTACTCGTAAAAATTAAGGGCACGAAGAGCTTTTCGCGAAATCGGTGTAATATCCATAACAAGTAGCGAGACAACGAGCTGGACGGTTGGCTGAAATTGCAAAGGTGGATGCTACGTAACAAACATGTTGCGGAATTTTCGGAGTTCTCACAAAAATTCTCTAGCATTAAATGTAATTTGTTGCAAGACTTATGGACCAACTTAATATGCCGAAAACAGATTCGATGATAGCAAGTGAAAATCGAAACGAAGTCGAAGCCTCGAAGGATGGCCACACACGTCAAGTCCATGAGTTTGAAGAGCCCGTACAACTTCGGAGAGAATTGAGAAATTCACACAGCTTGCTCGCTCACTGCTGGTAGGACACTCACGTGCGGTGGATCAAGCTCTTATGGTTAGGGAGTTATGGTGTAGTGAAGGATACGAAATTACATGGATGTCGTCACACTCCTTGCTTTGAGAATTCAGCCTGTGCTTCCGCCGCTTACGAAGACCGCTTTTCACCTTACGTGATTGAGAGTGGGATTGCAGTGAGCTGTCCCTCCGACCATGCACGTTTCCCAAGTGTTCCTTTCCCATCACGGCGTCAGAACCGCTAGGATACAAGTGTGTAGTGGGAAACAAACACCTTTAGAGTTTGGGATTATGTAAGTGAGCTCAGTAGCGTCAGTGGAGGGGACAAAAGGTTTATCAGAACCATACTATGCCTTTGACCCTTTGACTACTGGTGGTACACATGTGTACTCAAAGGCACTACCACAGTTTTGGGACTTATTCAGACTGGAGTGCCCGCTTGATGGTGGAATTCGTGCGCGTATGGAAATGCTAAGATTTATACTATGATAACAAGTCCGCCACAAGCCAAAGCGAGTTTTCTGGATAAATTAAAGGACGAATTCACGATTAGAATGAAAGTCGAAGAAGGAGTAATTCACCTAGTTGAGGGACCCGCGGACCTCCTGAGGGTGCGGACTGAAGCGCAATTGGCACCGAAGGAGTTGACCTCGGCGACCTATTAAGGCTCAATCTTGGCGCGGTGGGCCAGTGCACGCCCACCGATCTGATCACTCGCCGCAGGTCTATACGTGGCGAGTGATTAGATAGTGAGAGAGCGTAGTGTTGAAGAGGGCACAGATGAGAGTCGCATCAATGCTCAAATCAACGGGCAAGGAAGGGGTCCCATTTCTCGGGTTCTGGGCCGTTTCTCATGGTTCTTCCTTCTTTCGTGTACCACTCACCATCCCTAGGTTAATTTGAAATGGGTTGCTTTTTCATCGTGAATTCGTCCTTTAATAAGCCATATTGCACCGTAAGTCACTGGACCGTGTACGCAGCTCCCAAAGAATTTTCAATACGCACGCACTTTTAATAATTGCGTTAGTAATTTTGGTGTCTCGCTACATTTGTATAAGGTGCAGGTACGCCATCGAGCAATGTGGGGCATCTTATCAGCCGAGCTAGTCAGAGGACTAGGCCACATTCCACGACAGTGTCAAAAAACGGGTCAAAAAATCTAGGTCAGAAAACGCTCGAAACAGCTTATTACTTCACAAAAACAAACTTTAGTAAGGTAAGGGACGGGGTCGGCCATTACGTACTCAACGATTTCGGAAATAACAATAAGGGTTGCAAGTGTAACAAAAAATGTAGAACATGCAGCATCACCAATATTGACAATTACATCGTATCGCATGTTACAGGATTGCACATCAATACGTATAAAGAAGCAGATGCAAACTGTAGCACAAAAAATGTTATATACTGTTTAACATGCAACGGCTGTGGAATACAATATGTTGGGATGACAATAAGAAAACTTAAAGAAAGAATAGGGGAACACATAACTAATATTTCTACACATAAAGTACACACACCCCTATACAATCATTTTTATAAATGTGATAAAGGAGTTACTGTAACCATACTTGACTGTATGAAACCTAATGATAAAACCAGTTTACTTGAGAAGGAACTGTTCTGGATTAAACTCTTAATGACACCATATCCGTTTGGTTTGAACGATAACATCAAAAGGCTATGGAAACATTACAAACGTAGACAATCCTCTTCTATATAAGGGAAACCATCCCTTCTTCTCACTTAAAATTACAAAAGAAAGAAATAACAGAGGAACAAGACACAAAAGAAAGAACAAAGGGATAACTTTCCAAAGAGCTTTGGAAGAAATTACCAATAGTAATGGAGAGTTCAAGCCTGTGCAATACTACAGGTTACTCAAAAGTCTACGAAGAAAAGAAGTCAACAAGATAGTAAATCTATCCAAGTCAGTAGACTTTCTCGAAACAGTTAATAACAAAACAAGATACCTCATATTCTGCCTACTGGCTCATTTTCATTTTGACACAGTTAATGTCAAAACTTCAAAAAAGAACTTCCACAATATAGAAGTTAGCTTCAAAAGCAGGATTTTCAACGAAATACCCTTCAACAGAATATTCAACTCACACACCGTCAAAGATATATTGCTTAAGAATAGAAGTAATACAATCGAATACACACCCATCAGAATCGTATATAAGTACAATAATCCAGTAGCAAGTAGAATATGCAATTATAACAGAGTGTTGAAAGATCTTACCAACGAAGAATTAGAAGACATAATCAATCGAAACTGTGCTTGTATATGAGGACACAGTACAAGAATATGTAAATGATAAGCATGGACACATCGTAACAGGAGATCTGAACATAATAAAAAAGAAGAGAAGCTTAAAAGAATTATGAGTAAAGGAACTAGATATAGATTGGACAATGGCATAACCAGACCAGAAGTCAAGCAAGTATATGAAGACACAGTCAACAAAGCTATTTCTTATTTCAAAAACAAGTATAAGGCTAACACGCAACAAGTAGATCTTCTGCAACAATATCTACACACATGTTACCATGATAAAATAAAACCACTATTAAAAAGTGAAAACATTCGAAATAAAGGGGAACACATACCGTACGAGTTAATAAAACGCTATCAAAACAGTTACGTCTTTTGTCCCCTTGATAAAGCTAACAATAATTATGGAATAATTTGCAAAAAATACTACTTGCTTACTATAATGAAGGAAATGGGCATCACATATGATATTAACAACCACATCTATATTAATGAAAACACTAACAATACTTATGAACCAGTACAATGCGATAACAAGTATTCGTTGATACTGAAACACAAGTTCCTCTGTGTTAGAAATAACATTAATACATTTGCAGATGCGGATCTGCCTATTATATATGCGTTACCTAAACTACATAAAAATCCTATAAAGTTTAGATATATTACTGGTGCCCATAAAAGTAGCATAAAACCTCTAGCACAAGAATTACATATTATTTTCACGCACATAAAAAATCACTTCGTTAATTATGTCAATGTAATACAAAACAGAAACAGAACAATTAAAACATATTGGTCTATAAATAACATTAATATAAGTCAAGATCTTAACAATATCACATATGAAAATCTTAAAATCTACACAGCAGATTTCGCAGACATGTTCACTAATTTAGAACATAACATCATCATTAGGAACATACAGCATATCTTAAGCATTTGCTTTAAGAATGCTAATAAGTCGCTAATAGCCACTAATGGCTATCACGTCTTCTATACAGATGGTGAATCAACAACTAAAAGCTATAGATATTACAAACCTGCTGATTTAATATATTTCACAGATTATTTGCTAAAAAACAGTTATTGCACATTTGGCAAATATATATTTAAACAAAACAAAGGAGTACCACAAGGAGGTAATTTCAGTCCACTGTTAGCTGATCTTACCCTCTCCGTTATGGAATACAATTATGCAATAAGATGTAAGTTTAATAAAAATAAGTTATTCATTCCATTCAGATATATGGATGATTTGCTAGTAATACATAACCAAACCGAGGATAATATTGACACAAACATCTAGCAGAAGTGTACATGAATACACTTGAATTGAAAAAAACACATTTAAGTGAAACATCTAGTAATTATCTGGATCTAACAATTAGTATAATAAATGACAGAGTTGTAACTAGATTGTATAACAAAACAGATGATTTTCAGTTCAAGGTCATCAGATTCCCACACAATGACACAAATATCTCCATAAACAATAAAGGTTCCGTCATATACACTGAAACACTTAGAATAGCTAACACTTGTTCCGTTTTTGACACCTTTACTGATAAACTAACAGAATTCATAAGAGTGTTACTAGGAAATGGTTACCATGAGAACTTTATTATAACTAATATAGTTAAGTGCATTTATAAAATTACCAGTTTTGCTCCGCCCGCTATCGCGCGCATCACACGGCAGGCTTTAGCGAAACTGAAAGACCCATGGAATATCAGCATGAGGTACTCCATTAACCACCTCACTATTGAATGTGTTAGACCTTTCCCAGTTTCGCTGAAGTCCATCGAGAATACGCGTGATAACGTCTGAGCTGAACTGGCATATTTATCTCACAACTGTAAACATCCAGCATTCTTTCTTGAATTCAGATAATTTAGCGGTGAATAGGATTGCTGTCAGTCTCAAAATGAAAATGAAATATGCCTATTTACATAAGTGAGGAGCTAAGGCTATCATTTATTTACATTCACCATTATTTAGAACCCCGAAAGGATTAGCGGTTTAATGAGTTTGGGCTTTCTTGATAGGAACGAAAGTTATCATTTGCTGAAGACTTGATTGAATTCATGCAATAGACTGCTATTAAGTAGGCTGGTCATACAATGATACAGTGTGCACGTACCACTACAAATAGAATTTGTAAGTAGGACGCTCTAGTGTCAGCGCAAGCTACGTAACGGAATCGACGACTTCTGCGTTCTGACGCGCCTTATCAGCCTTTATCAGTTGTAACCACTTTCCATCACCTACCAACAATCCCCGTCCCACCCCACATGACACCTGCGAGTATGGACGCTCTAGTGTCAACTCAAGCTGCGTAACGGAATCGACGACTTTTGCGTTCTGACGCCCCTTATCAGCCCTTATCAGTTGTAACCACTTTCTATCACCCATCAACAATGTCCCCGTCCCACCCCACATAACACTTGTAAGTATGGTTGCTCTGGTGTCAACGCGAGCTGGGTAACGGAATCGACGACTTTTGCGTTCTGACGCCCCTTATCAGCCCTTATCAGTTGCTATCGCTTCCATTCATGTACCACCATTGTCCCGGGACCACCCCACATAACACTTGTAAGTATAGACGCTCTAGTACCAATATGAACGACAAAACGAAATTGGCGATGCTCGCTTTCTAGCCCCTCTTATCAGCTATTATCAGTCGTTATCAGTTCCTATCACGTACCACTTGTGTCCCATCCCACCCCCTATAACATATGTAAGAACCATGGCGCTATCATTGCTGTGACCCGAGCTACGAATTTCGTGACAAACACACACACACACTACACACACACAGACATACTTAGCGAATTATATATAGTAGGAATTTATATGTTACAAATTTTCAATTGCTAATAATTATAAAAATATTAGTAAGTTAGTGGAAGGAATACTTCGTCACTAAAGTGCTATCTAATTGTTAGTGGAACAATTACAAACACCCACCTTTTACACTTTATAGTTTTACATTTTTAATCAACTTATTTTTCATTCATTTAGTCAATATACAATTCATTTCATTGCATGCTCCTCTGCATGAAAGTACGTTACATCAAGGTTTATTCGTCTTTCCCCTGTGTCTTTATTTCGCCAATCCCAACTCACTGATGAGCTCCGGGGATTGACGAAATAATAAGGTTCGTCTGAGGAAGGAGCGAAACGAACCGTATCTATTATTTGTTTATAATGGTTTTTCTTTCTTAATTGTAGATTCCAACCTTCAATCTGACAGCTCCAATGAAGCGGAAGTGAAATTGGAAGACACCATGACGATACAGACTTCGGAACAGTAGACGACGAAAACTTGTTAGAGCAGAAGCACCTGGTTCAGACCAGCAGCGCTTCTACATAGTGCGGCTTGCAATTCTGCCTGAGTGTGTTGTTGGGTTTGTTCCACGAATGAGATATGGAAATTGTGTATTCGTATTCTAATTAAGTTGCCAATTTACATTTCAAAAATACTCATTCGAGCGGTGATGGTGTGGTGACAAGAGGGGCCGCTACCGCGCGCATAGTCCCTGGATCAAAATCCCAGGTCAAATCCAGCGTACGTCAGCCAAATTTCTACAGGTGATTAGTTGTTGCAAGGAGCGATAGTTACTACATAAAACACATCGGTAACTTATTTTCAAAAAAGTCGTAGTCTAGGGGTTAATAATCATGTGGCACAGAAAACAAAATTGCTGTGACAACGAGATGTGCTGTCCTTCTCAGTGGAAGTTTTGATTCGAAGAAAACTTTCACTCTAAGATTTGTAATGTTTTATCATCTGCTAATTTTCGCCGCACTTTGTGACATGGCTATTTTGTGCTACAACTTTATCTACTGTTCTTTTGTGAGAAAAAGCTCTTTATTACATTTGGTATTTCGTGAAAACAGTTCAATCCGTTGTTGACATGAGTGGATATTGCTTTAGCGCGGAGGCTTCCCATTTCTGAAATAGAACATCGAGTTCCAACCGTGCGGTGACTCAGATCGTGGAAGCTTACCTTGTGTCAAAGGTACATTCAAGTATAAGCTTGTGTATGCCATCGCTTTCGTCGGTTTTCATTCTTATACCGCATCCGACCTTCTCAGCTAGAGAAGTGCCAGTCGCCAACTGAGTTGTAATATATGGAAACCTCCGACATTGTACATTTCAGTATTAGTTCGGCTTTGTTAATGCTAATTAACATACTAAAGAACTATTATTGGGGTGCATGGATGACCTACCTTAGAAGCTTCTACATTATCGATTGCGTTTTGTCAAAGTCTTTTCCAGGGTGGTGTCGAAAGGACTAAAATGCTCGAAAATGATTAGTGCACCAATGAAGGGAATTTGCAATCATTTGAGGAGACAACGTAATGGTATACCTTTCTGTAGTGAAATGGTCATGTTGCTGTCCATCAAATTCACCCGTGAAAGCTTCTTTCGCATACTCACAATCATACTTCTACAAATGAAGATTCTTACTAATCGAACATTACTTTGACTGATAGTGCTGTAGTTGGCTGTAAAGCGCATCGCGCTTCCTCCACTAATATACTTGGGTAACTCAAAATGTACTTCAAGCTTCGGCGCAGCTGGCAAAGCCGTTCTGGCTAAGGTAAACTGGCACATTTTCCACGATTGAATGGACATGTGATAACCATGTGATAGTCATGGCAGCAGAAATTAGAGTATACAACTTACTACTGCTTTAACATTGAAACGAGGAATCGAATTATATTGCAGACGTTTTCCATTTAT
>MU898628.1:0-10716 GCA_036418205.1 Ostertagia ostertagi | reverse complement strand
CAAAGGGCCGTATGGGAACCTTTACAAAGAGAGATGATCAGATTCAACAATTTTTGCAAACGTGACGGTTGACCTTAGTGGTAGCCTTGTCATCACACTCGAATACCACTTCTGACAATGAGTGCTGTGACCCTTATTTTACAACGGCGAGAATAAAAATGAATATGTTATAATTTAGGCGATGCAATATGGAAGCTTACTATGATAGGTATCAATTTATAAGGTACTCGAGCGATCCTAGTGGGTCACTTTTGGAGGACCTGACGCCTCTCTTGAGGTCACAAAATGTGAGTTTTCCCATAATTTTCTTCACAAAATCGTAATGAACCATACTTTGCCCTCCTTTGCCGAAAGTGTGCTTCTTGGTCCAGCAGGGCCGTTCTATTTGATAGATTTACATGGGCAGCTTTGAGGCGGATGGTACGAAAAATCGTTGCTCATTAGGGCTGATGTAGAGGTGGAGAAGGTACACTGGTCAAGCAAAATCCGAGAGAAAACGACTTGAGCTAGGCGCGGGTTGCATCGCAGTAGATTACCTGCTCAGATAGACGTGCAGGAGAAACCACCGAGTTACGGGCCGCAGCAGTGTCGGCAGCATATGCTGCCGACACGCCCACTAGTCTCTGACTGGCTGGCTCGTGTCTGCACGCAGTAACCTTTGTGGTGGTAGCCAATCACGGACGAGTGGGCGTGTCGGCAGCATATGCTGCCGACACTGCTGCGGCCCGTAACTCGGTGGTTTCTGCTGGAGCATTATCTGAGTAATATACTGCCCAAAATTCCCAAGTTATGGGTGGAGACCAGTCTCGACATTCAAATACCTCATGTATACACTTCAGTGATAGAGATATGAGCGTCTCTGTAGAAAACACAAGGTGTCTGTGAGAGACATCCCGATAGTAAGCCTCGGCACTATCGCAATAGCAACATTTCCTAAAAGGAATTGATTAACGGTCAAACCAACTAAATGCTGGTACGGTGGGCATTTTATCTAAACGTGTGCGTTCTGGTTGAGATGTGGTTATAACTTACTAAGAGATGATTAAAGCTTAGAACGCTACCATTAACCCATTGCAATATAAAGGGCATTTTTTGAAGGTCTGACTACGTTTCGTTAGCGTGCCTGAACGTGTGCATGTTCAAACCTGGCGAGAAGTGGTTTGGAGTCCAGAAAAAAGAGCGGATGCATTACCTCATACTAAGGCTAAGGCTTTTTGAGGGAAGAAAAGGGAGCAAAGATTATTTTAAGGCGCTATCGCAAGAGAAATCAGATATGTTATTGCCATAGGTAGACAAGGCTCGTAAGAGCTACAAATGAAGGCATTCCAAGAGCCAGAAAGAATCATTATCGCCGCCAGCATTTGTATATGTAAGGCGGGAATTTGAACGCGTAACACTCTTTCCATTTTTTCGACTTTCGATGAAAACAAACGCAAGTTATTTTTCCGTTCTCCTCGTGAATGGCGGGTCTCAAACCCGTTGATTATGAATAAGATAGAACCACGATTTTTCGTGGGAGATATCCTGGCACTATTGCAAGGTTTTATTTCACCGGTGTTTCTGCCCCTGCCTGGCTTAGTCCTAGAGAATGCTGCATGTCTTGCGATAGCGCTCGAAAGAATTAAAAGTTGTAAGATGTATGATGATGATGTGATGTAAAACAGCGAAATGCGTAGGTATGGAACCGCTGCCATTAGGTCAGAATATACACGTTCAAACACGTTTGATCGCGATATACGCGGGGACCTTGTCTAAACGTGTGCATAGGTCAAGTCGTTGTTACATACTTGCTAATACCTAGTCAGAGCTTAGAATGCGCTTGAACGTGTACGCTATGACCCAATGCCACCGGTTTCATTCTCATGCATTCTACCGTTTTTTTTAATTTTTAAACATCTAATCCTTTTGAGCGAATAGATACGGCATACACAATCTGAGTCTCTTCTTCTCCACCTAACGATTAGTCTCATTTCTGACATAAATATATTTAAAGCAGTTTGAATACACCACAATGACCCGTAGTTCCGATAGTTCCTTGAAATCGTATCTGTTCTCTCTTCTTTGAAAGCCAGCACCCTCAATACCTCTAGAAATGCATACCGCTACTTCATTTTTTTTTTTTTTTTTTTTTTTTCGGACCTGACCAAACCACTAATGACTATTCGATAAACATTACAACGTAGGAAGCGTCAAAGAACGTGTCTAAGCGTTTTACAAAATGCCCCAATCAATAATAAAACAGCGGCCCAGCGTTCTTAGCTTCGAGCTGCTGACAAGTCCATAAACCACAATGTCAAACAGAATGCAACGCTCAAGACAAAAAGCCCGTCTGGATGTCTCTGACAGAAGCCTTGCGTTTTCCATAGAGTCGCTCACATCCCGACAACTGAAGTTGTCTATGGGGTATTTGAATGGTAAGACTGATTTTAATCCGTATGCTTGGAAATATTGAGCAGTATGTGTGGTTTAACGACTTAGACTTAGCGCGTTACAACGTACTGCCGTACCAGAAGACAAATTTGAAGATCATGAATATAATGGCAGTCACAGTGCAGACTATTACTCGCCAATGAATGAAAATTTCGCTCAGTCGGAGAAGCGAGGCCATCATTCACCAGCCTCTCCACAAGTATTTGCATGTCGCGTATGATACGATGCGCAAAGAAGAATCAGTGAAGTGAAAACAAGATGACATGCATTGTAGTGGAACATCTCACATTTATGAATGTTCTGAGGACTCGATCGGTCGCTGGTCCGGAAGGTTCGATCCTCTACCATTCGAGAGAGTTTCTATGGAAAAGTCCTCTCGAGAAAGTGATTCTTTGTGGAACTTTTAGAGGAAACAGCTCTATATAAAAAATAGTATATTGAGAGATAGCTGAGAGTTGATAATTGACGACTACCACGCCACTGTACAGTTCCATCAGTTGTCTCGCTCCTACGACTGCCTTCATGGAGCACGGATAAAACTGTCTTGCATTACAAATCCGTTGTTGTCAAATTTAGCAACTTCTCAACAAATTTAAAGTGACGACGACCACAACAACAACAGTTCCATTCCATTTTCGTTCATATATTTCGAGTGATGATCAGGATGAGATTTTTAATAGAAGGGAGAGAGTAGAAAGGGATTTTTAAGTTCGGGCAGGCGTATATCATATCCGCAACTAATCAGAGGAGACAAAATGGATTCCGGGAATCATTACGCAGGTAGCGGGCTGGCGAGTATACGAGGTTCATTTTGGATTAAGGAGCCGGAAGTCTCACGCCGATCAAGTTAAAAAAGGGAGATAATGCCAGAGGAGGAGTATGCATTGATGGTTGATGAAAGAGATCAACAAGAGCAATTCTTACCGCAGACGCTGTCTAGTCGAACACGTAAACCCCACGGATCGGATGAAAATTTGAAGCGAGGGAAGAACGTGTTGGACGAAGGAAAGAATAAAATGTGGACAATGGCAAAGTCACATGGATGCAGCAAGCCATCGTGATTTCTTTTTGGGAAAAGAAAGAGAATAATAGGTAGGAAACGTGTATATTCCCTCCTTTTCCTTGTGGCAATACGTGCCAGCAAGCCACGTAATGTCCCCACATAACGCATAGGCTCAGTGAGTGAATTATCTACTCAACAGCAGGCTTGGAGTTTGAAAGTGAGAGCGCCTATTCGGGGAATGGCAGTGGCGACGGCAGGGAGTCCGCAGGCCGAACCAACCTTTGTGGTGTCGGTACTTACCGTGGAGGAGGCCTCCGCAGATAACGCAGGGAACGCCGAACGAACCGCATTGCAAAGAGAGCTGAGCGAAGTGCGCTTTATGTGTGCGCAGCTAATTTCCAGGATGGACGAAGAAGCAGTCGCGCCTCAGTAGACAGGAGGAAGAGAGCTCGATGAATTGATAAATGAAATTATTTGAATTCCGGGTATTGATAAAGTTTGAGAAGTAAATGTGTTCGGAGAAGTGTGAACCGGGATGGAATTGGAATACCTTGAGGGGTGCAGAGTAATGATAGCTGATAATGTAAAGAAGTGACTTTGTCGCTCGCGGGGGTGGGGGTGGGGGGGGGGGGGAGAAGACAAGGGGCTGAAGCGATTGATTCCAGGTAGGCGCTGTATATGAGAAAGCAGCGATAAAATGATAGGGATACAAGAAGATGAAAAATCAGTAAAACACAATCGCTCCTCCGAAAATGAAACAAATCGAGCGGTGTGGACCAGCGAGAATCAAGTGGTGGCGTTTGAAAGAGAAGGAGGCGGTCGTGATATCCAACATTCAGTTGCCGGCAGTCACTACTGTTGATGAAACTTGGAAAAGTGCTGCCGAGGCGATAATCCGTTCTGCCCGTTCCGAACTCGGCACAACAAAACCTGGGCGACGGAAGATCGACAAGCAAGCGTGGCTATGGACGGACGATGTTAAAGAAAAAGTACGTGAGAAGAAGAGGCTATACCACGTATTTCTTGGCGATAAGACTGTCGACAACTGGCGGAGTTATCAGGCAGCTAAGAATGCGACAAAGAAGGCCGTTGCTGCCGCAAAAGCTGCCCACTTTGCTGATGTTAGCGAGAAGCTCGAGACGCGCGATGGTGAACGCTATGTTTATCGTCTCGCCAAAGCCCGCCATCGCCAGTCCGAGGACATCGAGAAGTTTTTCGGCATCAACGACGAAAATGGTAACCTCCTGACGGACCGCAAGAAAGCAGTGAAGCGATGGCATGATTACTTCGAGAACATCTCAGCCGTAGAATTTGCCCATCCAGCAGTCCCTTATGTCCCGCCAGTGCAAGGTCCTGTGCAGAGAATAACCGTGGAGGAAACGGAAAGGGCTCTGAAGAAAAGGCTACAGGTCCCGATGATTTGGCGGCCGACATATGGAAGTCAAAATGCTGGTGTCCTGCTGAATGGTTGACCAAGTTTTTCAACCAGATCGTAGCAGAGAGAAAGGTGCCTGAGAGTTGGCAGCAGAGCACAACGATTCCGATTTGGAAGAAGAAAGGCAGCCCTGCTGACTGTACGAGCTACCGTCCAATCCGCCTGCTCTCGCACAGCATGAAGATCTTTGAGCGAATTGTGGACGGCCGTATTCGTGACATCGTGCAGCTTTCCATCAACCAGTGTGGATTTGTGTCAGGCTGCGGCACCATCGATGCAATACATGCCGCCCGCCTTCTGTTGGAAAGACATCGCGAGAAAAGAAAAGCTGTGCATCTTGCCTTCCTGGACCTGGAGAAAGGCTTTTGATCGCGTTCCTCGAGAAGTCATATGGTATGCTTTACGACAGCACGACGTTCCTGAAGAGCTCATTGAGTGGGTGCGCATACTTTACTCGAACTCAAGGAGTCGGGTGCAAACGGTGGCAGGTACTTCGATGGAATTCCCCATCTCGGTCGGTGTGCACCAGGGCTCCGCGCTTTCCCCACTCCTATTCATTGTCGTATGGATGCCATTTCGCGTGATCTTCAGAAGCCCGCTCCATGGACGCTTCTTTATGCTGATGACGTGATGCTCGCCATGCGAATGACAAACATCTGCTCGAGCAACAGGTGCAAACCTGGTCCGACCGTCTGGCTATGTTTGGGCTCAGGTTGAATGTGAAGAAGACAGAGTACTTGACCACCGATTTGAGTGAGTCAGGCACAATTAAGATCAGTGGCACTGAGCTCACACGTACAACATCGTTCAAGTATCTTGGGTCGGCAATCGCGTCCGACGGCAGCCTGATCTCTGAAGTAAACTCCCGGGTGAGTGCAGCTTGGTCCAAGTGGCGCTCGATGACCGGCGTCTCTGCGATAAGAAAATACCAGAGCGACTGAAATCTAAGATCTACAGAACCGTCGTCCGACCAGTCGCCATTTACGGAGCAGAGTGCTGGCCCGTGACTAAAGAGGTTGAGGCTCGTCTCAGTGTAATGGAGACAAAAATGCTGCGCTGGACTGCCGGGGTTACCCGTTTAGACCACATTCGCAACGATACCATCAGAAAGCGGTTCGGTGTGGCTCCCATCGCTGATAAGATGCGCGAAGCTCGCCTGAGGTGGTACGGTCACGTCCTTCGCGCTAATGATGAGAGTGTCCGTAAGATCGGTCTAGACTTTAACGTGCCAGGAAAGCGGCCAAGAGGACGCCCGAAGCAACGATGGCTTGATACGTTGCATGAGGATTTGAAATTAGTTGGCCTTCACCCCGATCAGGCACATAATCGGGAAAAGTGGCGTCGTAATACCAGGAAAGCGGACCCCGCCACAGGGTGGGACAAACGCTAAAGAATAAGAAGAAGAAGTAGTATAAAGGAGTACTTCGTAGAAACCCTCACTTTTTCCCCTACGCAACTAATCCAGGTGGCGGGTTTCATCCAGATAAAGGTCAGTGACAACCTTGTGTCTTGTTTTGTAGCAAGACGTACACACTGAGCGTATAGGCACTAGTTGAAGACACATGTTATATACCCATGTGGTAATTCTATGTTTGGTTCTTGTTTTAGAGTTCACTTGTTTCACCACTCGATTCCAAACGATTATATATCTCTCCATAATTTTTAGGAAGGACATGTAATCATGTTAGATTTTCCTGAGTTTCATCTCACTCAATGGGTTCGTTGTCCAAACAATTAAGGACCCCTGGAAAGTCTCTGTACTCATGGCCGTTACTGTCACAGCACTCACCGGTCTGATATATATTTACGCCACTAGCAATTGCAAAAGCTTGTCAAATTGTCAAAGCTTTGTGGGCTACAATCAAGAGGCATCTCGGCTGAGAGACATGCAGACCTTCTCGGTCGGTTTCTCCGAATGTATAGCCGTACCTTAGATGAAGAACGGACCGAGGACAAAAATTCCCTTTCCAAATTTAATTTATAACGGTCATTTTCAGGTTTTCGCAGGTACATCTGAGGCACTTATAGTATTGCGTAGTACATATATTTACATTTCGTCTTACGCGGGAAGCGAGCCGCCCAGAAGGGCAGACGAGACTTCCTGTTCTGAACCAACGAAGCACCAAAAAATGTGGTGACAAAGAGGTGGAAGAGTGGCGCCTTTTTAATTCAGTGGGATTAGATATCGTACTGAACAAGGCATTGAGTCGTTCAGCGGTACGAACAAAGGTTTATCTTTATAGTCGCAATAGTAATCACCTTTGTACGGGCTAGTCAGTGAACGGAATGCTCATGCCCCATTCTTCGGGAGCAGAGTGACCGCGGGTTCCAGCCTTAAGCTAGAACATATTTGTTGAAAACTACACAAGTGGAATAGTTTTGAATTGTTGTGTACTTGTACACTCCATGGAATCCGGCCTAAAACAATTAATCCTTCCATCTTTGCGATTGGCGTAGCGTGACGTGTTTATGGTACGGTTAAAACAGTGAACTTCACATTGGGCGGGTCTCATTGGACACGCCAAAAGTAGCTTTTCTTCCTTCGAGGTCCGCTATCTCCAAGACCGAACATGCGGCGGATCCCATAATGACTGACGTATCCCAATCCTTATCCTTAACAGGTTGACGGCAGCGCCCGTTTCGAGGTTTTGGCCACGTGGGACATGCGCGAAAATTTATGGATGTGAGGGGAGGAGGCGCTGCCCCTCACAGGACAAAGTCACTTCAGCAATATTCAATGCGTAGAAGTTGCTAGGGTTTTTTGTACTGCTATTTTTTTACTACGATCATGATGTCGTAGCTGCAACTTTCGTGACGATAAGAAAACCTTTGCTGAAATGAAGCATATTTGATCATACCGTGAACCATGTCGTTTGCAGTAATGTTACGGTGTGATCCGTAGAATAAAGACAAACAATCTAAGAAGAACTCTCGTAAAACTGAGCAAATGCATGACATGGGTGATTGACGCGCACGCAGCCAAAGTGGTCCTATTGCGGAGTGCGAAGTGCAATGCGCATCATGTCGCGCTGTCGCCAATGTGCTAATAGGGATTGCAGCATGAGTATGTACTTCTGTGGGATAGAAACCAGGTTTGAACTATTTGTATGGTTCCCTCAAAAATTTCTCCACGTAGCGTTGTTGCGATTATTGATTATTATTGTCTTTGCAGATTCGTCTCCGTCTGTTTTTGCCGCAAATAATTTTCCTGTCGTCGTGAATTCGAACGGGCAGCAGTTGAAATATGGCATGGACATCGGCACAGAAGATGCTATCTGCCAAATGAATTCAGCACTCTAATTTACACGACACGTCAGATTATTGATAAGGTAAGTCACACGTGTTGAAGCATAACTCCGCGATCAATATGTGGAGGTGGAAGGTTCAGAAAAGGAGGATTTTTAAAAGTGGTTTAAAATGACTGAAGAAGGCAAAAGAACCTTGAATGCGCCTCCTGATGCCCCTTCAGGCGCATTGCACCTCAAGATGGGGAAGCGAGTATTGAGAGAAGTTCCATGAACGGCCTTCCTCCGACTGCCTCGATTTGTAAGAAACTGTTGGGCTCCAGCTGGCAATAAAGATATGGTCAGTTGTGTCCGCCGGATAATTATTCCTGCCGAGTTTCTTTTTCTCTTCATTTATTCCTTTCTTCCTGGTCTCTTTCTTTTTGAACCACATATATGCAGCTGGTTTCAATGCTGGTCGCTCCAATCAGCTCTTGAGAATTACGTTCAAGATCCTTCAGACAACGAATAGAAAAGCGCGACACTGAGACGCGATGCAAGCGCTGCCGCAACTGCGGCCGTGCTCTTCTTGCAGCGTCGCGTGGCGCCGACAGCGGAAGGCGGAGCCCGCAGGTGAAGGTGTGGATTGGTGCCGAGCGAGCTTCTGGTGCTTTTGTCGTACTCCTTTGAGCTGCAAAAGCAGCACAACGTCAGCTTGTCCACTAGCCTGGTATAGAACAGGGAGCGTGCCTCATCCGAGACCATGCCTTAAAAGCTGTGATTCTGACATCCTATCCGCCACACTCATATGAGCACCTCTGAACTTTCATTAGGTTGAGCGGAAATTATTCACCACTTTCTCAGGCTTATGACTTTTTGTTTTTTGCTGACTATTTTTAAAGATTATGATATATTTTGAAAGTGTGCAGTCTCTTGTACATTCCGATGTATTAGGTTGTCTCATAAATAGTGTCGCTTTTTTTCAACCAAAAAATTTTCATCCTAAATCCTCATGCTTTTACATCGAGTCATATACCATTCGAAAGAGAATTGTCTGCTCTACAAAGATGCTATGTTTTTCTTCCCATTTATGTTCCATGGTTTTCAAATTTCGGCCTGCGAATGCGAGATCCAGCCGATCGAAAATTATTATCGGACAACTAGCCTAGCTATTTTTGCCCCCTCCTATAAACTAAGGGAATTAATCAATGATGTACCTTTTAATTACCCATGACTTTTCTCAAGTGTTCCACTGCATGGGTGCTCTTTGAGCTCGAGACCGAATGCTTCTGCGTCTGTTCGTAGAATCAGTGAAGCCTGGGATAAAGGCACAAGCACTGTTCGGAAGCGTTTTGTTGATTACTCATTTAGTTGCTTTTGTACGGTTTTGTTAATAAATTTATGAGTGGAATCGAAAAGCAGCGGATAATCTCGCTCAACGAGTTTCAGAGCCACACTACGATCGAGTGACTGGAACAATTTTTCCCGCACGTGGAGCAGGTTGCACACAGCTCCCAGTGGCAAAGACCATCAGATGATAGCTCTTAGTTCAGGGAACTGGGAGAGAAGCTCCCATTCTAGGGAATGATTGTTGGCCCAACGCCCACAGGATATTCTGAAAATGCAAGCCCTCAGGATGTTCTGAAATCAACGGACGAATTGACCATTTAGAGGTGTTGGAGGAAGCGGTTACGGTAAAGAAGGAGCGCATCGAGGAAGCATAGGCAGGACTTCGAAAGCACCCCCAAAAGCGATCCGCCCACCAGTTTACTTGTTGATTTGGACGAGCTGCGTGGCCAGCAGCGGCGCAAATGGAGCATCTCGATTAAAGCGTGTTTGGCATGGTGCCATCAAACGCGTTGCGGTGAACTCGTTCATACGTCCACTTTCTGAGCTGTTACCTGTTCATGAGTGAAAACCAACGGCCAAAAAGGGGTCCCGTTTTGCGTTTTCTTGACGGATTTTTCTGCTTTTTTCTACTGGCGTACCATTGAGCACCACCACGTCACATTAAACCTTCTTGAATTTATCGTAATCGCTGCCTTCAAGGCCAAGGATGCTCACAAGGCTTCACCTGGCACACGAGATTTCGACAAGGAACTAACTTCAGATGGTCGTGTATACCCTCCGCTCCTGTCCAAGCTCTCTTGTCTTTGATTCTCATCTCTCTCCTCGGTGCTCAAGACCTCTTATTCTCGCCGTGCGCCTCCCAAAATCCTACAGTCTGAGGGAGGGACGCCTACCCCAGCGCTTTCCGGTTTTCCTTTATCTTCTTTTTTCGTCACTGTCATTCCAGTTCGACCCTCTGATTTCATTTTCAAGTGAAATATCCTTACCAACTCGATCATGGGGGCCTACTAATCCATTATGTTTGCCGTCTCTGCATCTTACATACAGTAGCGGTCAAAAGTGTTCGCCGAAACGATTTTTAGTGCATTATTTTTTCTCGCTTGAGCAACGCCCTCCAAAGATTGATATACTATGTTTTCTAGTGTTTTATATCCTCAAGTCTTAAAGAATCAGGATATTCAAAAGAAAAATTTTCGAGGTCACCATTTTTTTGCAAAAAAAAAGAGAAGCACGAAAAACCGTTTCGGCGAACACTTTTGACCGCTACTGTATAA
>MU898610.1:0-20654 GCA_036418205.1 Ostertagia ostertagi | reverse complement strand
GCTGATGACACCTTGAAGGGAAATTCTCAAGTGGGAAATTCATCAAACCTTCCTTTCTTCCCACACACACCTCACCTCCGTACTAAGGACATTTACGTCAGCTTTTACAATACTGCCGCTGTAACGGTTAAATGGAGGGCACTAATGAAAATACATAAATCCGTCGGAAAGAAATCATTGGAAAATTATTCGCCTGCTAACTTTTCCATATTTTCAAGAACGTACCCAGCGCTGATCCCTGAAGTGCTATCTCCTTTCTACGAATAAATCAAATTGAAATCTTCTTTCTTTGACTGCAATTCCAAAGCTTAAAGCGAAGCAACATATTTCGCAGTATTAATGAGCAAAAAGGACTTTCTGAGATATTGATTTTCCATAGTAATCGGCCCCAAAACTTCCTGAACTCAGAAAAGCGACACTAAGATATCCGGTACCTAATAGTTAAACAAAATGAAAAAATTCGTCTTTGGCTCGGTATTTGTTTACAAAGTGAACCTTGAAAATTCGAATCTTTTTATATCACAATGCAATCCACTAATAGCATAATTATGGCAATGCGCAGGATGCGCGATTATATAGTTTTCACATTCGCCATAAATGCACCCATAACAGAGGATTATATAGTTTTTATGAGGGCGATTACGGTATGTGATTGGTACTGACTGTGGAGGGTTCAAATGAAAACCATATCCTCGCGAAGTTCTTGCTCGGGGTGAATCACACAGAATATTTTGTCAGTGGGTATAGTTACGTTACTTATTAATTCACCGGATGTACCATTAACAATATAGTGGCTAAAATATAATCAGCCTAACTCAAATCATGCTACAAAATAACACATGCAAAAACCGTGCCATACGCTCCAGTACAATTACCCGCCGGGCAAGCAAGCGGATTCCTCGATAAAGGAATCGTATTGGATATAGTAAGATGCATTTCCAGAGAGAAACTAGGGTCAAAGGCAAAAGGCAAGAATCAGGATTACATTGATGGGTTGATTCCACTCAAATGTGAAAGTAGGGATGAGAGGTGGACCGCCAATGGAGAAAAAAGGAAAGAAAATCCTGAATGCACAGGAAATACGAGCATTTTGCTCAATGCTGTGGAGAAGTTCAAAAGACAGGGAGGGAGATGAGAGATGTGAGCGCAGAGGGTGGTAGAGAATTCCGAGAAGAGAGCATAGCAGATCAACGCAGCGACGCAGACAAGACATCGATCGGTGGGCGGACCATGTTATGTTTGGTGGAGTCTGTTAGAAGTTCATGGCGCCTAGGGTCCTGGTGACGGGTTTCGATGTAGAAAGGTGGCGCTAACTTTGCACTTGGTGCCCAGCACTTCTAGCCATGATATGGGTTTCTTAGTGGGTCTGAGTTCGAACTTTGCCTTTAAGTCAGCCGTAAGGGTTCGAGAAATTTTCACGAGATAACACTATCTACAGGGGAATTAAGATATTCTCCACTGATGGGTTATCTTCAGTTGAAAGACATATTCTTTTCGGCGTCCGGGTTTCGAGCACAAGCTTAACTAATTTCACGTTTTCGAAAGTAGGAGTACGGCTACCTGCACTCCACGTTCACTCGGGCACGCGAGCTGGCAGTGGTTGAAAGGAACTTGTTAACACAGCCTTTCAGAGTTGCAACTTTGTCAGCATCCACCTTGAAGTCCCCTCGCTGCATGGGCTTTCTCTTGCTGCGCGAAAAATTAAAAAAGCAAGTTCGGGCTCAGACCACCTAAAAGCCCTTCCAGCGCTAGCATGTGCAGGCCTACGGGCCACAGTTCCTACGAGTAACGAGTTCTTCGGTTCGCGTTCTGGGCCGCTTCTCCCTTGACCTGCGAAATCGTTCTGAGCGACCAACACTACCAGCGGGAATAAAATGCCCTGCTATCGAATCCTCGCTTAAGCTATGCCATAGCACCCAACGTAGGGACCCTAAAATTCCCAGAGCACACTGCCTGGTTGCGAGCTGCCCAAGTGACATGGGAGATCTAAATGCGTACAATAGAAGACCCTGTCGGTTGCCTTCTTCTCGTGAATGTTCCACATTTTTTGATGATTTGAAAAATTGAAGAAAAATAGTACGCATTCTTCTGATGATAACATTTCATTCGCTTTTTGAGAGGCTTGATCACTTGCGATAGATTCGTTTCCATTCAGAAGTGTCATGCCCTGAAGGAATCTCATTGAAGAGTGCAGAAGATTTTGTCACAGACTATTCATGGGAGCAAAATGGTAATGACAAAACGAAAGTGGTGAACCTTGACAAACAGCAGAGTAAATTTCATGCAGAACAAGCCCAAATACCACTAAAAGGTTATTTCTTGCAGTAAATTGCATGGAATGTTTTCGAGAAATATGAAAGGACATAGATCATGGAGGTTATAGTTTATCTCGGTGGCTATTCCAAATTTGTAGAGTTAACCAAGCCTGAAAAATGTCGCTGAACGATGTACGCGCACATTTCCACCTGTTAAAAAACTGACGATGACAACCAGTTTACAATGTGATGGAATAGCGTCATAACGAGAAAAACAATCCCCGGGTGCGGCAAATTTATTGCTTATTTTGGTCTTTTTTAAAGGACTGTTATTGAAAGGGATACAAGAGGAATGCGATGAATGCACCTACTAGATCAAAATGATGTAACGTCTGGGCACTACTTGCCCTTTGCCGCCCCACTTGTCTAAGATTGGGATGGATTTTTCTTAAAATTGGCCTCAATTTGGTCAGAAATTTGATCTGAAGCTAGTCTGACCCATGGAACACGGATGTTACACACTATTGGAGAGGGCGGTGCTCTACGGGAGTCGCTTTCGCATTCGTTCGGTGCGACGAATTCTAAGTATTAGTTGCGCTGCAAACGTGTATGACATTCGTATGCTCCGAGCCAAGCTATGGTTTGAACTAATTTTCCAGCAAATTTGGTCATACAAAGTTTATTTCCCTTTTTGACGCCGGCGTCTGTGGCCCGAACAATAAGCATTTTTATTTATTTTATTTATTTATTGGTTTATTTATTTATTCATGCGTACAGTTGACGCGCATATAAAGACTAACAACAGAAAAAACACTGTGATAAGTCAAGAGGACGGTAGCCCTACTACTTTTACGGAACTATTAAAACTACGGGTAACCCTATTCCTTTTCCTGTATTCGAGGATAGCACCAGTACGAGGAAAGATTAGCACAGCTGATCCGCTAACGAGGAACCAAGGAAAAACCTCTCGGAACCTGGTGAGACCACGAGTGGGATCCAGTCTTTTACCTGCACAGTCGGCAATGGTGTCCATAGCACCCTAGAGGTGCGATGGGAAGCATGCCTAAACTTCGAGACACGAGTATAGCGACACTTTTGCGTAAGGCGAAAACTATTTCCTATTTCAAAGGCCAACATACTCTGTGTGTGAGTTTCTAGCCAAATTTAGTAAAGAGAACAGATTTCTGGAAAAAAAAAATGCCCTCGTACGGGAACAGGTGATGCAAGAAGGCAGGCAGTGATGGCAAAGCGATTTATGTTGCAGAGATACTGTAGTTAGCTGACACGGTCAGCCGAAAAGGGCTCAGTCAGTCAGTTCGAGGCTGACGATGACGATTGTCTGTTACAGACGTGTTGGACCCATTCGGTAGCTCAAACAGCAACGATCATCTCAATTGCTCACTGACTTGTACCTTACATAGATTGGGCTAATCAAAGCGAACGGCTAAGCTCAATAAGGCCTGTATGTGGCCTGGGCTCGCCTAGTATGCTGCACAAAACTCCTGCACGTATCCGTCTCAAGCGCACGGTATGAGTGAACAAAACTCCTGCTGTACGAACCTTACCATCTGTCGTCTTGTTGCTCATAAATCTGCCCAAGCGTGGTCCCGCATGTCCACGCTATCCATACCAAGTGCTGGCTCTTTTCTGGGAATGGGCTTGGCAATGTGGTGTTCATTCAACGACGCCGATAATCCACGGAAAAATGGACTGGTTGGTCGACGATGTACATTGGCCCGTTTTGAAAAGTTCACAATACATTTTCTAGGTAAAAAATTGCTCGTTTTCAAACCCGGAAAAATTTAGATGGTACTTCATAGAAACAACCAATCACACGTATCAATAAAATGATGGAGCATTCTATGTTAATAGAACCCTTTTTGGTCCGCCAAGCATTCTGGGTATTTAAAGGAGAAATTCACGATAAGAATGAAGGTCAAAGAAGGGGAAAATTGCATATTCGGGATAGGCGACCTTCTGAGGATGCTTGGCTGACGACACTGCTTGGCGGTGGCTGTGGCGGGGCACTCCTGCGAACTATCTATACTCGCTGCAGGTCAATGCTTAGGCAAGTGATTGGATGTAGAGCGGAAGCGTTAGTCTTGAAGAGGGCACAGCGATGAGAGTCGCATCAATGGCAATCATCTTGCAAGGAAGGGGTCTTATTTCTCGCGCTTCGGGCCGTTTCAAATAGGTTTTTCTTCATCCCTGCTTCAGCGACCACCCTATCATTATTTCCAGTGAGCTAAGCTATTCACCCGTAAAAATTTGCCCCTGAAATTTCGGGCAGTCTCGAGTAACTGGTGGGTAAGAGGCTTGTTTGATCTCAACGCGCACAATCCATGGTGTGATCCCCGGATAGAGATGATAAGCGTCGCAACTTGCCGTTACATTACACATCATCTCTTTTCTGCATAGTATGGAGAGATAAACGAAGAAGGATTTTGAAGCATTTTTCAATCATTTAGAATTATTTGCTGAGTATCACCGACATTCGCGATTTTCACGCTGCATTCATAAGTTCTACTTTGAAAACCATGGCGGCGTCTTGGGGTCCTCGGCTCGTATGGAGGAGTGATAAGCTGACCGCTCTGATGACTGATTCCAACCATGTGAATTAATTAATTTTTTAATTAATGTAATATTAATTAATATTAATTAATTAATATAATTATTAATTGAATTAATTATTATTAATTAATTGATTCAAATTTTCGATAGGTTATTGCCACTGATAGAATAGATCACAAAAACCTACGGAGGTGCAATTATAACGGCGGTCCGCAATGGGTTAAAAGTTGGCATAACCTTGGGATGCGCCATGCATTCTATCCCTCCATTCCTATTGTAGTGATATTTGAACTTAATTTTGCTACATTACACAAAAACTCCCAAGGCCAGTTCATGTACACATAAGCGATTTCATCATTACAGATAGTTCGATACCGATTCATGGCGCACAGTTGATGTTCGCAAGAGAATATTCAATCTAAGGTGTGGTCCTTTTAGGTTTAATGTCGCTACATCACCGCTTCACCTAGTAGTGGGTGAGGCACGTTAAGAGGTACGTTTTGCAGTGATTCACACGTACGTCCTTCTCAAAACTTGGCTTTGCTTCCAGATCGGTGGTGAATGAGTCCAGGTGGATTGCCCATGATAGAAAGGCAATCCACCTGGAGACAAGAAACAGCAGTTGATAAACGAAAACATGTTCCAATTGTGCATATGAGAGCTAAGTATCTCTACGGTTTGAAAGATATGGCAAAATGCATGGCGCTTCCAGAACAGAAATGATCAATGCCGGATGCGCGATCTTTTTCCTCTGAAGGCAGGGGTCGGGATTGATTGGTGTGTTCTTCCGTTCGAAAATAGACAAGAAGTTCGATCAGGAACGTGGAGGGGGGGGGGGAAGCCGAACACCATAAAATTCTTTGTGAGGCCTGCTGGGGAGCGACGGGAAGACACAGCGCTGCGAGGAGAGGGAAAACGCGAGAGAGCACGTCGTTCGTGAGAGGGCGCAGATACTGCGCATTGCCGTGATTGATAATAATGGCAGCTCTAGCAGCGGACAACAAGGCCTTAGCGCAGTCGCTTCGAACCTTTGAGTCGTGACAGCAGTGCCTCCTACGTTCGGAAACCCTTCTTTCTCGCTCTAAAGTACTTCTTGGCTTTTAATATCCCGACCAGTGGCCTTAATTTAAAAAAACGATATACTTACGACAAAAAGTTATACTCACTATGACAATTTTTCCATTTTTTTTGAACAGTGCAAAGCACTAGGAGTTATCCTGAGATACGCACTGAATAACACTTCTGAGGACATTTTTAGCGTCACAAAGCGACCAATATCAGCAGTGGAAAGAAGACTCGAGGAAATGGAACGGTGCTGCTTTGCTTGCAGTGCGAAAGGAGGCTTTCAATGGAAATGGTATTTTTATCGACAAAGTTGATCGTTAAATAAACATTATAAGTATCGTTATCTATTTCTGGTTCCTATGACAAACATTGGTTCTTTTACTTTTCACCGCTCACCAAAAGGCTGCACAAGGCTAAGCTAAATGAGCATTCGTGGATTGTGTCCCCTTCCGTTTTATTACAAAGTGAAGAGATAGAAAATCAATAGCCAAATTGATCATTTTTTGGAACGTGCCATAAACTCTTCTACTGAGAGAATTGCAGGTACGATTATATGCACATGGGGTCTACACATACAGTAGAGGTCAAAAGTGCTCGCTGGGGCGGTTTTTCGTACTTTATTCTTTCTCAGCTATTTGATTTTCCCACAGTGTTGATGTATCGTACTTTCTGTGTAGTAGTTTCGAACCTTTGGGTCGAAAGAATTCAAGACACGCGGAAAAAAATTCTTCAAAAAATTTGCAGGACTTTCAAGAGGAAAAATCTAATGCTCGAAAAACCGCTATATGTACATTATGCCCAAATTGTAAACAAAGAGCTATGGAAAATTCGCTCTCTGAAAATGACATATTTCAACCTGACCAATTTTGAAGTTTTGGGATATTCAGAAATATTAAGTAAGCTTGAACAAAATTCAATTCAGGCGCCTGGACAGGTGAAGAGGAGATCTCTAGCCAGCTGAACTACTGTTGCCTAACCAGGACAAATTAGATAGCAAAATTGCAATAAGTTCTCTTAAGTATAGTGCTGCTCGGATACTCATCAGGACATAAGTATTGTATGACACAAAGAGGAATCGAGATTTATTCCTAGATTTCCAGAAAATTCCAAAAACTTCAAAATCCAGTTGCTCCAAAAATCCACAAAAAAAACTTTAAAATGAATCCTTTGAAATGCTTTTGCGTCTTTAGCCTTATTTCCGTGTGTAACATCTTCGTTAGGCCTGATACACATTGATCATCACTGGTGTAATATTTTTGGTAACTACCAAGCAAATGTGTTCACACACCAAGTTATCGCGGAATTTTTCCAGAGAATTTCTTTTTGAGGCGCTATCGCAATATACGGGAGCAACCTGTAGGACTAAGCCTAGGGCGCAACCCTGGAGTCTCGCCTCCCCCGTCTAAGGCCGAGTACCACTGTAGACAAAAAGGAAATGTTTTTGCGATTTCATATGCGTTGCCATCGCAATGCCCCCGTATGTTGCGATAGCGCCCTTTTTGACATGCTTTTTGAAATTTTTTGATAGCTGGGAACTTTTGGAATTTCTTAGAGATAAACTTTCGGTCCTTCGTTGTGTAATACAATATTTAAGTCAACGAACTTATGATAAGGTAGTAAAATGATGCATGAATAGTCAACAAAGTCACAATACAACTGCTTATACATGTCCAATGGTGTACATAATGAAGCACACGTGCTACCGAATAGACGAATGGGGACATCGAAGTGAATGAAGTACATCTTATGAAACAATTTCTCTAACAAACCACGTCTAACGATTCTTCAATGAAATGAAACTGTGAGAGTGTCAGCTAACAACATTTCCATTCCAGGTCCGCACATTCCGCCGCTTCACTCGAAATAATGCGACGACATTGTTGACAGTTTTCTTCATCGTATAATGTATGATATCATACGTTCCAATAACATCAGCTGAAAGCGTTATTTATAACAGAAGCGCTATTTATAGGATGCAAATAAGGTGTCTTCGACTGAAGAAGTCTCTTATACTTCTTTCGCCAGGTATAAATATTGGTCTAGTAAACTGGTTTGTGGTGCACCTTTCAGAAGCGTTAGCCAGATGCCGCCATCAGCCTTCGGCTCTCGACAAATCCGCCCAAAACCCCCAACATTTAAGCAGCTTCGTTATTTGTTAATCTCTGATTTTTAAAATAATAATTCGTTTTTTGAGCTCTCATAGAGCCTGACAGAAGTGATTCAGTGACACCCGTGGCGCTGTCCACGTGTCGCTGTCTAAGGTCCAGATCGAATACTGTTCCAATCAACCCCAATCTTCCACTAACCTTTCCTCACCGATTCGTTCTGAACTTCTCTTGAGTGACTCCATCCAATGATTATACATCAGCAGTCCAGAACTCATTGTATCCAACAAATCGCGACTGAGTACCATTAAGATTTCTTACGGAAGTAAAAAGCGTGGCGCGTTCCAAAATTAGTGATCAGCATGAAACCTTTCGTTCCCACTTCCATTAGCCAGGCGGCAAGACTAATAACACGTTGCTTCTTTTCTTCAGAACTACGTGGAAATCTGAGATATTTGTGAAACAACATCCACTTTAGTAATTGATGAGCTAATCCTCGCTAGCCCGCGAATTTTGGTGACGCTTATCTATCAAAGAGCCCTCCGAAGGCCTCGTCTTCCTTGAACAACAGATAAAAGTTGTAGCGTTTCAAAGCCGAATCTGTACAATCAAACTTGATACACACACTCACCTTAATACCTTTTCGGAACGTGCTTTTTTTGTTATAGAACACACACATCCATGAAGCCAAAACTTTAGATTACTTTATTCAAAGCGGCTCTCAAATGCTAAAATCGGCGAAACCGGGCTGTGATGGTCCCCGCTGTAAGACCAAGTTGTTTATGCATGTTTGTTCCACTTTTTTTTGGCTCATACAGGTCCAACTATTCACTGAACACACAAATCTTCCAAAATGTCAACGTCAGAAGCCGCCATGTTCATTGAAAATAGAAAACCTTAACCTCTCATGAATGAGAACAGCATTCGTAGCGTTCAACTTCTTGCGGCTTTCTTCCACCCTACAATCCGCAGGTCCGCTGATCCAAAAAATGTCACCGCTAGCTCCGTCTACTAACATGTAGCAAACGCTTGTGGAAAAGCGCTCCACATCCTGAAAGGCTTTCCTGTTCAGGGCTCGCAAATGTGCCTCACGAACGACGCCTCCTTCGTATTTTGTTGCTAAGCTGCACCGAGTTGGTATATTTCTCTAAATACAACGGAAGTAAATGCATGAGAGTCCCGCAGAAGATCCATCGATGCCGATTCGATGTCCCTATCCCTCTGCGAGGCTTGATACTCTCCTTTTAAAGTGGGTCTTGATGCTACCCCTAAATCCAGCCTCAGGAAGAGGGAGTCAAGGAAGTATCCCATCATGGTCCCATCCTCCACCGCCGACCACCATCCACTCTGTTCTGGTTCTATACAGGCTACTTCAACACCGACTTGATGATTTGCTTCCATAGTGATACAGCACTGATGAAAACGAAAATTGAAAGAAGTCAGTTCCAGCTTTCATGATTTTATATTTTTGTCGAAGTGCCTATAACACACGGTGAAGGGGCCAAGATCTTTCTTGCTCACTTTTTCGCGTTCTCTTTTTTGATTTTCAAAGAGCACGGGATGTGTCTTTAAGTTCTAAAATGTCAAACATACTAAAGCCTTGCTCAGCGAAAACGGAAGCAGGGCAATGCGGTTTATACGAGAATACAATACGATTATTTTACTAGCCAGTGATGAAAAATGTAAAGGAAATAGCAAAGATCACTTTATTTCACGGCCTCCATTTTGTCCTGCGTTGCGAAACTGACAGAGGCAGACGAACAATGAGAAACTGATAACAGAGGCGAGAGCACAGACGAGCAGGAACAAAAAGTATAGCAAATGAGCGGAGCGGAGAATTTGTGACGGTAAGCATCAACTATGCAAATTCTAGCTCTTACCGTTCTTGTCACGCGTTTTGAGTCATGAAAGTGACCTTGCCTACTCTTGCGCTTGCTGAACGAGTAACCTTCATTGGCGGAAGAGATTATCGCTATTGAACTAATGGCGAAATGTCTTTTCGATGAGTATGCTATTTGTCGTGGCTTTTAGCATACTGCTTAATCTTTTTTCCGGTTTTTGAAGAAGGAGGAAGAGAAACCTGGATACAAAAAACCTGATTGTGTCACCACCTAAGTTCATACTTGGAGAGAATCTGGTAGGCCAACTTGAGGCTCGATTTCAAACCAATAGCGCTATCCCGTCACGCTCTCTCGCATAATAGCGGCTCATGACTGCTGTGATCTGATGCGTTGCAGTTCAGGTCAGCTCACCTAAAATTGAGACATAGGCCAGCTTATTTTGCTGGAAGCATATTACTAACAAGGGAAGGATGGTAGGTCGAAGTGGCCGTTCGAAATGAAATGTATACCTCCTGATGCGTCTCCAGACGCTGATTCCAAATCTGCCTTCCAAATCTGCTAAACGACTCTCCGAACGGAGTTATGAAGCGTAATAGCTCAGTGGTGATGGTCCGGGGTGGCAGGTAAAAGCTCGTAGGATCGGTTCCTTTGCAATTGGTGTTCTTTGCTTTTGTCTCTAACTTGTTGCGGACAAAAGCAAAGCAACAACTTGCAAAGGAACCGATCCTACGAGCTTTTACCTGCCACCCCGGACCATCACCACTGAGCTATTACGCTTCATAACTCCGTTCGGAGAGTCGTTTAGCAGATTTGGAAGGCAGATTTGGAATCAGCGTCTGGAGACGCATCAGGAGGTATACATTTCATTTCGAACGGCCACTTCGACCTACCATCCTTCCCTCGTGAGGATTCATAAACTTAAAAAAACCAAATCAAATGAACTACAACCAATGTCGATGAGGCCATAATCCTAAAGTCTAGCTAGAACCCAAGCACAGCTTTAGCTTCAGTTATCGTAGATGCTGCAGTGACATGATCTCACTGAACTGCCCCCTGGTATCTCACCCAAACTTTTTCAACACTATGAAACCGTCAGCCAATCGAGAGTTCCTTCCTCCTCAAGGCTAATCTAGGGTTTCTCAACTTCTACATTGGTATTTGGATCCGAGCCAGACACCGTTCTCTAATCGTCTGCATTCTAGCCACACACAGCAGAGAACATGAAGGAAAGTTCAAGTCGCCTCGCAACAAAGCGGAAGCTCTGAATTATGAGACAAAGAAGTATTAAGTATGTAGGAACTTAAGCGAGCCAACGTCATTTAGAAACGACATTTAGTATTGTTCCGAAGATAAGGAGAAAACAGTTGTTCAAGAGCGTCACGATAAAGTACTTGAGACGAAGCCACGACAAACAGCTTAGCGTGGCAGGGAGGCGGTATGGTGTTTTTAGGTTACTTGAATTACGGAGAGAGATCGATGAAAGCGCCACTATGTACGACTATTAGTCGACCAACGGCCGTCCACAACTGCTTATCATATGATCGACAACGTCTTGCTAGCCATCTCTGCTGAAAAGACCATTTTTCGGTCTCTCCTTACCATTCGCACGCACACAATTGGGTTTGTCATACGTGCTTTAAACGCTGAACAAAAGTCTCAAATGCCAAAATGCGCATGAAGACGATTTCTGGCGTTATCTCTTGTTGATGTCTATTGACGAATAGTTTAGCAACATAATCGAAATGCTACCGCGCCCATTTGCATGCATGGCTTACCACTGAGTGAAAAGGAGTCCGTCGAGACATTCTGCGGTCGTTGGACTTTGCTCACCATCTTTCCTTTGTGAAGCGTCAGTCTCCAATTTCAGAGGCCCTATTCACGTCCATCACAGCTTTATACATCAAGACACTTCAGCATACTGCGCTTACGCCTATACAAATACATACAATAATGATTGCTGGCAGTTTCTGATCCATTCCATTGTCAATGCTTCAATTTGGTTTCGATCTCTTCACGTCCTGTTCAATTCGATTTCATTTTTTTCGTATGAAATCCTCTGATTGTTCGCAATTTGAGAACTCATTATACTGAGTTGACAATGAAATTTGATCTATTTCTAGAGTCTAATACTTTTTTTATAAATAATTCTTTTGCGGCCTTACATTGCCACCTTACTTGACTGTCTTACGTCCTAAAGAAAGCTCATACCCTATCGTTCTAATCACTAGTAGTGCTTCTCTTTAGTATACAGTAGCGGTCAAAAGTTTGGAAACTTTTTTATTTCGATCTAGCGCGGCCGATACACAACGAAATTGTCCCAAATTTAGATATTCCATACAAAATCGAGTTCAGAATACGACGGGAAGAACAATTTCCAAAAACCTATAATCATATTTGAGAAATAAGACTTTTTTTTCAAAAAATGGCGCGTCAAAAGTTTGGAAACTTTTTGTTTCCCTCATCATTATGATTTCTACTCTTCAATGTTCACTTGTTTCTGTTAATTTTAGTTAAACCATTGAGCAATGTGTAATTTCAAAATGAATTCATATGCAAAGAAAGCAGTTTTCCATGGGGGTCCTTTTTTAAACCCTACAATCCGGAATACGAAATTGAAACTGATTCTTAGTAGTTCAGTCTCTACGGAAGCAATATTATCGGATGTTTCTAGCGTTATTAGAGTCGAGTAAGCATAAGAAGAATGATCATTCACAACAAAAGTATCTTCACAAGAAAGTTGGTCCTCTTCAAATACTTCGAAAGGTGGTTGGCACGTCCCGTGCCCCCAACATTGCCAACTAAGAGACAACTTTTTCTGGTTTTTTTCCTAATCATATGAAAGTCCAAGTGCACGCCAACATCGGCCGCGACCTGGTGAATATTACGGATGATGTCCCAACAAGAAGCCGTTGTTGGGCTTCAAGGGCAGGATGGCCCAACTGGCTTCCACTCTAACGGCTAACATGGACCGAAGCCAAGGTGAAACTTCGGTCCTCAGCGACGAATGAGATTTCTATCTTCCTAGAAATAATGTAGTGGACCCTGTGAAGTGTTTTGTCAAATGGGAACCTCATTTTGAGTATAAGATTCCAACAGTCAGAAATAGTGGAAGTACTGTCATGGATGAACATGTGTCCGACCATTCGGCGATTCCACAGCTAGGTATCCAGCGAAATGTGGGTTGGGCTAGTAATAAGTCGTATAAGAATACAATGCTTACCTCTAGATAGTCAGAACTAGCCGGAAAAGATGGGTTTTCTATTACGGAAATAACCCGATGCAGGCCTACCTCCCCACTGCCGCCTTCCTCAACCCAGAAAAAGGAGCTGCTATGAAGCGACCAAGTCAAGATCTGAAGTCTAATTGAGTTCTACATCTCAAGAAAAACACTGGCATGTCTTTCCTTTCACGTTCCAGTTGAGAATCCCACCAAACAATGTGTGATTTAGTTCACAGTGTATGAGGTCCGACTTAAAAATCCTAAAATTATTTTATAATCAATACCATGTCAATAAAAACGACGCTAAGATAGAAATTTAAAGCTACTCATCAAATAACTAATTTATCATGTGGATTTGAGAGCTATTTTGCCGAATTCGCTTTAGAATTCGGAAGTTTCCAAACTTTTGACGCGCCATTTCCTATAAAAATTCGTATTTTTCAAATGCGATTCAGTTTTCAAAAAATCATGTTACCCATCGTAATCTACACTTGATTCTGAATATAAATATGTGAATTCGGCCAATTTCATTGTCTATTGGCTACGCTAGATCAAAAATAAAAAAGTTTCCAAACTTTTGACCGCTACTGTATATCATGATCAGCCAACAATGTCTTTTTATGTATACATAGATAAAAAATAAAAAATAAGCAAGTCTGCAAAATCCTCGCTCATGTTTCCCTCTAACGAACTAACTCCCGCTAGGGTAGGTCCCTTGATATAAAATGCGTTGTTCAGGATAAAATGCTCCAATAATGGCGCTGAAAGTCATTATCTACTGACTATTAGCACGTATTCAAGTGGTGTGATTCCAAAACAGAACTGCGCAGTGTCCTTAGTCGGGTAGGGGGGAAGGAAACTTTCAAAACAGGCTTTCAAAAACCACCGGTAGTAGGTCACACTGGGACTAAGCTAAAGACAAGTTATAAACGTCAGGGAGAACAAAGGTTGCTCGCGTCTTCTACAGAATCCCTCCTTCTCTCTGATAATAGGGCTTAGTCCCAAGTTCTGCAGGTGGGCCATTCATTTCAAGTCCTCCCAAATGACATGAGCGCCTAGAATCTCGACATGTCGCGCGAGCATTTTGAGCACGCACGAAGATTTATTTTCAGAAGTGTGTGGGTTTCCCCATAGCGGAGAACTTCCAAGTCCCTTCACAAAGCATGCTTGTTAGACTCTCCGTTCACCCGAATTGACTTGGCACCGATAATATCGAAGTCAAACCACAGTTCCCTAGCGCGAACTTAGTAGCCAAGTTGAAACCGCAAAAAATATGAATATGGAAAGGTCCTAGCCTTGTTAGGATTTCATGATACAAAAAAAATATTTGGGGTCCCTAAAGGTGCTCATTTGATTTCTGTTTGGAGCGACTAGTTTTGCCCATACATAACCTATGTGTGCTAACTTTCGCATGGCAAACTACGGCCAAAAGCAGCAGTCATCGTATAACTTCGTATAATGTATGCTCAGAGTGCCGCGTAAGCAGGGGGACAAGAAATCATGTCTTATAATATAATAAACCCTGATCTCAAGCCTCCCCAAACTAAACCTTGGTTGCGCGTTTGCAGCTCAAAAGTGAACGTCTTTATTTTTGCGTATTGCTTAAAGGCAAAGTTCGGGCTCAGACCCACTTAAGTGAGCCTTTACTGTGGCTAGAAGCGCTGGGTACGCAAGTGCAGAGGTCGCTTCACTTCCCTACTTTCGAAAAGCGTTACTTAGACGCTAGGCGCTAAACTTTGACACGCTCCACCTGTTGACGACACGCTCCGCCCACCGCTCGATATCTTGTCTGCGTCGCTAACTTGATCTGCTATGCTCTCTCTACTTCTTCTCTAGCGCTCTCCGCGCTCACATTATCTCTCATCTCCCTGCCGGCCTTTTGAACTTCTCGTATTTCTGTGTATTTCACTATTTTTTTTCCTTTTTTTTTTCTCCTCAAGCTGGTCCAGCGCCCCTACCACCACGTCCGGTCCTCACATTTGAGAAGAATTACCTCATTAATTCAATCCTGAATCTTGCCTTTAAGAAGCCATTCTATTGTGCTATAGTTGAACTGAATTTCAGGAACAACAACAATGCCTGACGCAAAACCTTCGTCAGTTTGCCGCGAGCCCTCGTTCAGTTGTTCAGTTTGCCGCGTTTCAGTTTTCCGCTAGTTTTCCTTTCGATGTTCGCTAGTTAACATCATGAACAGGTTCAGTAATCTAATCAAAAAGGTGGAAATGACGAGGGTCCAGTTCGTATAACTTCGATTGCGATTTAGTCAGTGTCGTTTGACTAATGCATCGACACGGCTTGTGCCGCTCACATCTAACAACCAACTGAAGGTTAGCATCAGTAACTTGCTCCGACCATAGGTCACACCGGTTGTAGACGGCACGCTCACTGTTCTCGTCCACGTCCCTCGCATACGTGACACAAACACCTCTCAGCCAAGGTGAACCGCCCCCCCCCCCCCTGCTCGACGCCTTTTGACGAGAAGGTGTGCGGAGTTGGGCCTGTGCGACTGGTCTCAGAATCAAATACTAATCAAATACTATAGAAACACCCATGATGGTGAGGGTGGTGGTGGGAGAAAGAGGAAGGGGGATCGTAGGCCTGAGTCTCATGGTGGTGGGGGGTCGCATTGCCCCCCCCCTCTAAAGGAGGGGGTCGCGAAATTTTTGAAAATGTGCGAACGTCACGGTTGACCCTGCTCCCAGCCCGTCTGATCAACAAACGCTTACAGCGCGAGCAGTGCATTTTCACTCTTAGTAGGATTTTGGCGTCTATCATGGAGAAGGATAGAAGACGTATCCGTTTGAACGAACTTCTTCACGTTTCTGGGATTGCGCCTGCGCGTTGCGCCCTCCCTGTGACACTGTGATTGCAATTTGATGTTGCTGTTGTTAAGGTATTACTAGCTAAAATAACGGCGGCTTACTATGAAGATTTGTGAGAATCATTTTCCCTTCCTTAGTTCCTTGGTACAATCGATCGTATTAGGCAGGTTAGTGATGCTTGTTTTCAGTCAACAAACGTTGGTCGGAATGCGTCCATCCGTTCCTCAAAACACCCGTAACATCATCACGCGCTGAAGACGCGACAAGGTCTGCTATTACGTCGGACGTCTCGTCTACTTTATGTACCCGTCTTTTCTCGACATCCATTGCCCCGACGAAATCATTCCGCGCTCCGCTCATACCATCAAGCCTGGGGAACCGAAAATCTCGAAATTTTGCACATTACCGCGAAATTTCTCTTGAAAAACCTCGAAAGTCTTTCATTGGTTCATCAAATTATGCTCCATCATTCATGTACTTGAAAGCAATGAATGTTTTATCTTGTAAGGAAATTCATTTTGTGAAGCTGTGTTGGGTAAATAAACAGCGATTCCGTTGTTCTAATAAAAAATGCACTTGCGCTATGTCTACTTCAATTTTTCTCCTTTCATTAATTGTTCTTGAAGTGTCCTCATCGTCTATCCATTTCTTCACTAGCCAACTTCCTGTCTAATGCTCGGGGCACGTAGCCGAGGTTCTATATGAAGTGTAATTTGCTTTTTTTATGACAGCTTGAATTTTTTTCTGCTCCAGTGCAACATTCTTGCAACCGGGAATGGTAAAACCGGCTCCTCGGAGCACTAAAACACGTAAGGCCGATGTCAGACTTTGCCGAATCGCGCGATTCGCTACTAGCGATTCGCTAGCGTCGCGGTCGCGTTGCGGTACCAGCCAATTGAGTGATTCACTGGCCGCGACGCGACCGCAGACGCTAGCGAATCGCGCGATTCGCAAAGTCTGGCATCGGCCCACCCTTTGCCCTCATCCATTCGTTCCTTTTCTATACATATTTGGTATATACAATGTAGGAACGTCCTAAGTCACCTCATCGAGTTACCTTATTAGGCCACCTCTTCGATGAGAACCGCGCCATCCCCTCATGATGATCCACCTAAACGCCAATTTCATGCATCGTGTTTTCCATCATCTCTGAGCGCATCCACGAATTTCGAGCCTAATTTGATCTTGTACTTGTTAATGTTTTTCGACAATTGATATTTCGATTCAGCTTTATTGTGGAACCAATTCCGCTCAGATGAAAAGGTGTCAGTCAAAATTCATCTACCATTGGGTAATCAATGGCACATTCTGACCATACGTAACCATACATTATACGAAGTTATACGAAGTTTTACAGGGTGGTCCAAAATTATGAGGACCAAGACATTGTGTCGTTAAAAACGCATAGTAGCTTGATGGAACAAACCAACTTCTGGGAAGTATTTGTAACTCTTACCTCAAAGTAATTCCAGAATAGAATTGAGATCTGCCACTTTCCCCGTTAATCCCCGCAGCCTTCGCGTGAGGGTGGGAGCAGGGTCAACCCTATCGTTGTTACTCTTCGGAAATTTTTTACGACCCCCCCCCTTCAGGGGTGATTTGATACGACCCCCCTTGTATGTGACACTTGTGTAGAGACAGTGTTTACCATCAATATTTATTTCTACGTAAGTCATCAAAGATGAAACTTTAGCAAAATCCACGACAGATATTCATCGCTGCTTCCAAACACGAAAAAATGAGATGCATTCAAAGATATCCGTGTACTCCAAAGGGTTACCAAACTAGGAGATGAAATAAACTGAACCAGTGACCGTAATATTGACAATATTACCTGATAAAAACTTATGAGAAGTCAGAAAAAATTATCGCTCCAATTGAAATACTGAAGATCCTTCACGTTCTTCAACTTGCAACACAATTTTTACACCCCTCTTTCTAAGGCTATAACTTCCTTCATATTCGAGCTTCTGCGCCGAAGTGATTTGATTTGGAAAATTCAAATTATTCTCTCTCCAACCATGGGTAAAAATTCTTCGGAAGTTAATTTAGTAAAAATTTTGTACGTTGTTACTTTTTTCTGTGCAAAGGCGACTTTTTGACCTTCAAACGATCATAACTTCCTTCAAAGTCATTCATTTGGGAAGCTGAACACGTATAATAAACTACAGGATTCAAGCTTTCTAAGCGAGCACCCAAGCGTTCCTGAAAGATCAGTAGTTCAAAAATTAGTCCCGTTGTTACTTTTTTGGGGGTTTGCGTTACTATTTTTTTGGAACCGCGACTTTTTGACCTTCAAACGATCATAACTTCCTTCAAAGTCATTCATTTGGGAAGCTGAACACGGTATAATAAACTACAGGTTTCAAGCTTTCTAACGAGCACCCAAGCGTTCCTGAAAGATCAGCAGTTCAAAAATTAGTCCCGTTGTTACTTTTTATTTTGGGGTATTCTTCAAGCCATTTTCTCGAAAACGCGAGTTTTCTTAGGTTTCACTGCCCGTAACTTCTTGGAAGACCAATTTTATGTTTAATTAGGATGTGCTAGAAAGCTCCGAGCATGCGCTTGCACTACATCCCTTGCCTTGGTGCGCGCCACGCCTCGGGCGCCCTTCTAATTCGCTGATTCATTTGAAAGCTCATTTAGAGGGAATCGTGGTTTATAGATGCTAGTATCAGTCATCTTACGAAAACGTAACGTGCTGGCTATTATCCGATATTACCAAGAATCCCACTGTCGGCCACCGAGAGGGTACGACCCCCCTCCCTCCAAGCTCAACTGAGTACGACCCCCCCGTTGTTACTCGTAACAACGTAGGGTTGACCCTGATGGCGCGTGCGTGCGGTGGCACGCAACTAAGGCGTGTCCAAATGTTTCCAGGCCTTCTGCTCTGCCTTCTTCAGGGAATCAAACTTTTGTGTTGCATTTATTTGCGCTTGCATCCAGGGTGTGAAATACAGAAATCTAGAGCTATTAGGTGGATGGTTCCATTGTAACAATTCGAAAGCAACGAACTCGAAAAATCGCTTTTTGGAAGATTTTTGCTTTAACTGGTTCTCCTGTAAGAAGTTCTAAGTAAACTACTCTGTGGCCTTCTATCCCACTACAGATTTGGATTCTTAGAGTGTCTGGCTGGGTTTTCACATCAATTTTTTCATTTTGGGTGTACGAAAGTCGACAAGGGGAGACCTAGTTTCTGCATCTGATAATTATCCTGGTGGTAACTGTAACTTTCGAGTCCCCGAATTTTCCATCTGTGGTGGTTCCAAACTTATTGAAGAGTTGAACTGTTGCTCATAAGGGCTTCTCTGATAGGTTAGACTGCTGCTGTAACGTGCCAGAGCCCCTAGTGAGTTCAATTTGAGGACTGACTCAAAGTGAAGTAGTTATTTCACTAGTTTTGAGAACTTCATGAAATTTGGTTTCATTAGGAAGAAGACATTGTACCTTTCACATAGTGCACAGAAAACGAGATGAAAATGGAGCGATACGGAAAAAAGTGGATATGACTGCGCGCGTGCGGTCCTCATAATTTTGGACCACCCTGACAAAAGTGGAAGATTGAATTTTTCGCGGCTGAAGCATGTGAGAAGAGCGCGAGCGTTGCGAAAAATTAAATTTTTGCTCGCGGTGTAACGATCTACACATAGGGGTGTCTGCGTCTCTCTTGTCCTTGTGCTCTTTATTCCTTGTCGGCATCCATTATAGCATGTCCATCTTTTCAAAGAAAAGTTCCTTATTTCAAGTGTTTTGATGATTTCTTTTTTTCTGTTGCCTCACTTTCATCACTGCCTTCCATAAAGTTCGTCGTCTGTTTTTCAATTGTTACTAAACTTTTGTTTCACTTGTCCTCTCTCCACAGTTCTTCGCGCTTTTCGATGTTCGAGGATTGTGTTTTTTTTTCGTTCACACTCCGCGCTATCTTTACTTAATTTTAAGTGAAGCTTTGCGTATCGAGGCTAACAGTTTTTGCTCAGTGTGGCTTTTCGTTCTTAGAAAGTGTTCCAAATGGAGCAGGGCCTCTAAGGTATGCTTCCCCGAAGGGTTAGGGGACGAAAGTTCCTTTAAATTTTCTCTGTAGTCCCAACTGGGATTGTCCTGATAAAGGGCCTACATCTAATATATGTGTGTAGCTTAAAGTAAGCATGCATTGAAAATAAAGAAACAGTATCGTTCAAAACAAAAAATTTAAAGGGACTTTCGTCCCCGCAACCATTCGGGGAAGCATACCTTACGGCCCCAGGAGTAGCATAAGGCGCTAGATGGTGAGCATTGACGATCCCATGGCCGTTTGAAAGCTTGTTGTTGCTACACAAAATTTAATGGTCTCTTCTTGGAAACTACTTCCTCAAAAGCGCGCCAATATAAACTTAGAGTTTAAGAGTGCTCAATGAAGTTGAAGGTGCGAAAAGGCAGAAAGAGAGAAAGCAAACAAAGACTTCTAAATGACTCAAGTTACAGGCTTAAACGTTCTGTAAGGTCGGTCGTGGTGCGTCAGGGTGACACGGTGTTCAGAGGAAAAGAGAATACACAAAAGATCGCGCTGAAGTAGAAGGCGTAGATACAAGTCTGCTGCACAGCGAGTGATAAGAGGACCACTCGGGAGCACTAGTTTGGGGCATTAGCAGAGCCCTTGTCGCCCCTCATCGAGCCCTGTAAACGGGGTACCGTAAACCTTCGCACACAGTTTTATCCTAGCTACCGAACAGATCAGATCTGGGGCCCGCTCTCGAGCATACCTTTTCCTTAGGGACCACCGGTGAGTTAGTTTCGCC
>MU898605.1:0-12147 GCA_036418205.1 Ostertagia ostertagi | reverse complement strand
AGGCGAAGAACTCAAAGAAACCCTCGCAGTAGTAAGTCCGGATCACCAGACTACCCCTCTTTCAGTTGATTCAACAGCAACAGAAGCCGAGGGTGGTTCGTTGGAGCCAGTTCTGCTGAACACACCTGACGGATCGGATCGCCCATGAGGAGTTGGGAGGACCTTTGCTTCACCTTGTTCGTAATTCTTGGATGAGCGTTGCCGTGATAAGCTACACTTTGTCGTGTTTTTCGAGCACAGTGCCGGAGAGCCCATCCACTTGCCCTTGTTCAGCATCAGCAGTGGAGTTAATTGGTACATAATGGCTCTCATCGACGAAACGTGTGCAACTGCACCAACGCTGAAAGTTGCTCCTACGTTGCAGTGCTGTGATCGGCGTTGGAATCCTTTGTTCTACGCGTGCAAGTAAGCGATGCTTCTGCATATGATTCACGTGAAGACCTCACTTCTTGTCATCACCAACAAAATTGTCGGCTCAAATGAGATACAGGTGCTCGATCAAAATGTTCATGCAAAATTCTCTGCCATCAAAGGTAGTGGTCAGTCAGATTACGAATATCCTTTCGCCATAATTCCACCTCTCCTCGAGGCGATATTGTGGAAAAAATGTGGTGCTCATAACAAGCTCTGAAAATTCCCGTGATACCGGGGTCTGCCTCCAATCCACTTCAGAATACTTTATTCATTCAGTGCAGCAGGAAGAACTAGATTTGTTTCTTTCTTTGAAGTAGATAGTCATTGGCAACCAAAAATTGCCGTTGAGTTGTGAAGGAAGTTGTGAAGGACAATCCGGAGATACATCGCAACAGTCATGTTTCTTGCCGCCTCGCTTCAATCGACGCGTAGGCTCAGAGTGAATGGTTCAGAACCTTTGGTTATGGTTCTGAACCATTCACTGTAAAACTTCTGTGATCGATGGTCTGTTCCCTGGGCTTATGAAAACAGGAGCAGCGAACATACCTTCAATGAAGGACGATTTTGTTCAGCTGTGCTGCTTGTGAAATGCTATGTCAAAATGAAAGAGCACTGACCGTCGATCACAGACGTTTTACAATGAATGGTTCAGAACCATTTCCAAAGATTTTGTGAGGTAAAGTAGTAAATGCGCAAGGACTTTTTCGACAACCTGATAATATTATAATATTCAACCTCAATTTTAGCCTGCATTTCTATGAATCATTTCAGCACTGTGATGCAAACGAATGGATTCGGGTGGCAATGAAAGACGAAAGAAAGGTTCAGCTAGAAAATGAGAAGCTGGCTGTTCGAGGCGAGGAACGAAAGTTTGTAAACAGTTGACATGTTTTTCAAGTTGTGCAACTCAAACTATGGGATGTTGCCTTGTTGAGATGTTGTAATATTTTTCTTCACTGCATTAATCAAACGGTCAGAAATTCGCCGCCAGGAATACGTGTCTATCTCATTTATAACTTGCCTTTTCGTTTTTATCATTTCTGTGGATCTTCCAGAACGAAGCATACCGACGTCAGGTTGCTAGTTTTGTACTGATTAACATTCTCGTTGTCTTGTGAATAATTGAACCGAAGAGACTCAATTTATAATAAATCGCATGTTTGTAAGGATCTGTAATCTGTGGAGGATTTTCATCGATTTAACACTCAGCTTATTGCCACCGACTTAAAGGCATGGGTTGCGACTTGTCCTTCAGGGTAAGTTTTTTTTCGTAAAGAGAGTTAAGATCCCTGAGTGGCAGATAAGTTGTGCGCTGTCGCTACTCTAGACGTGATACACAAGGGATTGAGAGGGGCTTGTCTGTGATCGAACCGCTGTCCACTATTTAACGTCCGTTGTATATGTGTGCTGCGTCCTCTCATGAAACATTTTCCCGAGAATACTATCTCTGCTCACCGCGCTACGCCTGTCTGCAGTATCACAGTCGACATTCAAAGAAAAATACGTTCTTATTCGACTATTTTCCGTGATTCCCTTGGTTATTTTTTCTCGTGGTCCTCTTCGCAGCTTCTGTTTCATTTTCGAGTGGGAAAGTATCCTGATTCAATAACGATCGTATAACTTCGTATAATGTATGCTATACGAAGTTATTACGCTATCCAAGTTGTGCCAAGTCTCTGGCGCTCTTTATGTTTCGCTTCTTTTACGCAAACACTACTATATTGATGCTATCAAATGCATTTGAAAGTTTGAGCAAGCGTTCAATTTCTTCGGGAACAGCAAGTGTGGTCACATTCGCGAACACAGAAATACCACACGCAGCAACCAAGACATCTTTGGAACCTCCATATCACTACCGTATAATTGCTCGACGTTGAAAGTTTGGGGTATATTCCAGTTAGGGGGCATCATGATGCAGCTTCTCGGCGAACTAGTGTGAACTCGAACATTCCAGCTTTTCACGCATGTCAAGTGACTGCCCTCACCCCCCATCCCCCTAAACTGGCTACGCTCCCCACTGACTCGGAGTTACCCTAGCTTTCTGGGAAAAACTGCATCATGATGCTCCGTCCACTTGAATATGACCCAAGGTTTGTTACCTACATAACCATGACCAATGTTTGCTTGGTACGCTATTCATTGTTTGATTAGCCAAGACCGCACGTCTGTAGTTGTACGCTTTAGATTCAAAGACAAGCCCACTCACGCGCTTAAATCTCTGGGAATCGGCTATTGTTTCAATAACAACACATGAAAGTACCTTTACCGTTCGCGTTCACAACAAGTCGTCAATACCTTCGTAATTACATATAGACGTTTAACATGAGGTTGCTTTGCAGTCGACTGACTCGAACGCGTATACCTATTCCACGAGAAATGAATAATTATCGCTTTTTTGAACGAACATATTTTTCATGCTTGGAGCTTTGTCTCGTTTGATTTTTGAAATTTAACGTAGGTTCAACGAGGGTGAACCGTGTTCTACACCGTCGCTTGAATGTTTCCTTCCCTACTACGGCCGGATTGGTTTTATGGACGTTGCGTTTTTATGAATGAATCACAATTTATTGATTGTGAACGACTTCAACAATTTGATGGCACCGCTTTACGTTTACTGGATTGAGTCCTTCGTTTTGTCTTCTACGGTGAAAAAAGCACGCCCACCTTGCTGCACTAATTTCTCCAATTAGGCGAAATCGTCAAACCGCTGGCGAGTGCTTTAAGTACTTGCTCGTCAGACGGGCCCTTACAAAAACTAAAAGGGACGAAGCGATTTCGTCCTGTCTTTGGGTTGTTCCACGCAGTCCATGAAGCTGATTTGAAAGTAAGCACCGAGCACCTCAATTTTCAAAATTTCACTGCTTCTTTTGGAACCACCATTATGAAGTGTCATTGCTAGCACAATTGCCTACAACCGTCCTCCATCTATCCGCAGTTCATTCCCCCCCCCCCCCCCCCAAAAACCACTGCCGGTTCGAATGATAATTGGACGTCTGTTTCGCGGTTATCGTAGTCCTTCATCTTCATTCATCTCCAAGAAGTGAGTAAGATGTCGGTCAGACTCTGCGTTTTTGCATCGCGCGATGCAGTCGCTTTGCCAAAGTGCAAGCGGCGGGCAATGGCCTATCGATCGTCGACTGCGTCGATGTGGGCTGGGGCGGGGCCAATCGCCCGTCGCTTGTGCACATTGCAAGAGCTACTCCATCGCGCGATGTAATCGCAGAGTCTGACCGACATCCAATAAACAAACGCTACAACTGGTGGTTGGCTGGTATAACCATCTCCGTCCTACGAGAAGGCGGCGCGAAACACTGGAGCCCAAGATTTTGGGTATATTCTGGCAATCGTTGCCTTACATTTGTTGTCGAGTTACCGGCGCATGGGGAATTTAATCTATTGAAAGTCACAGGTTTGTGATATTCGAAGCAAGTCCTCACAGGTGCACAGTAGGTGTTTGCGCGAGCGGGTGTGGTTCACTAGGACAGAAAGCGACTTTTTCGCGTTTCGCAGCGCGAAACATTTTCCGCTGCGGGAACCTCAGGTCCACCGCTGATCATCAGTGGACCCGAGGTTCCCGCAGCGAATCATCAGTGGACCCGAGATTCCCGCAACGAACAATGTTTTCGCGCTGCGCAAACGCGAAAAAGTCGCTTTCTGTCCTAGTGAACCACACCCTGCGCGAGCAGCGTTGGTACGTTGATGAAGTCTGCAGTGTTGCAGTCTAACAATCGGAGAGCAGAACCTCTTCGGGTGAAGGTCACTTTTTGCAGCTGTTGTCGTCTACGAGCTGCTATGTCTCTCATCATGCTGGCCGTACATATTTGTATAGAAGCGCACATTCTCAACCCGCTAACGACCTCTGTCACGGCAAATTAAAACTACAACTTTTTAAATATGCGATCTTGCCAAATGTCTCGCATGTTTCCACCAAGCAAGTCGATCCACAACCCGTAATCGTTTTCATCTCGCCAGCTTAATGCATAATTTTCCTGTCGGTCCAAAGCATCTACTCATTTGGAGCACATGCCCAGGGTTCCTAAAAATTGACGGTATCTTAGTAAGCGCGCGGTTGCCCCTGAAATGTGCTTTGATTCATTCACGGTAACTGCGTCATGGGTATTGCCGGAACGTGGATCTTTAGGGACTCGTACTCGCTTTCCAGCCTAATTTCCTTAAACCATTTTATCGACGGATCCTGTTTTTTTTTTTTAGCTGTACCTCGCTTCAGCTGCGCAGATGCTGGTCACGGATAACCTCACATCTGAAGTGCCTATTACTGGAGCACGTAAAGTTTACAGTGGCGGGCGAAACAGACATCAGTTACTGTTTCTTCCTAGAGACGAGTACAGTCGGTTGAATTTCGAAATATGGAGTACTATGTCCTGTGCATATGAAGCGCGTAGGAGACGACACCAATATTTTTTTTTTAGAGCAAGTTTGGCGCCGGGTATACAGACATCGCTCTTATGACTGTTATGACTCGGCCTAATTGGGAGCAGCATGCCCACTTATTAAAATAGGCCAATATCGGCTATAGTAGTCCCAATTTGTACAAGGGAACGAAGTTTAGGACATGTTTAAAAGGGGAAGCGAAAATTTTCATGCACTGGGAGATTGCATTCCCTTCAAAAAATTGGAGGTACTGCTGCCTTCACGAACTATTACACCATATGCTCCACTCCTTATTGGAACGTCCGCTGAGGTGGTGGTGTACTTGAATCGACTGTACTAAAGCTTCATAAAGATAAAGCATTTGCCGTTGATCAATCCCTTTTTGGGATGCGGCACGCATTCTACTTCCATTTGTACATTCGCAGTGGCATTTGAATGCGATGTGGCCTATACAATGACTTGCGGGGGCCAGCCGATGTTCAAGTCAGTGTTTTTATCCTCCCAGACAAGTCTGGTACCAATTAACCGACCCCGGAGGGATGGAAGGCTTGGTTGGCCCGGGCGACTCACGACCCAGGATTTGATCCCCGGACCGCTCGCGTGGTGAGCGCGCCACTTTCCTAAGCCACTTCCACCATAATGCTGTCATATGTACCCAACAAAATTGACGTTGGAAAGTTTAAAGCGGTTCTCATTCCTCATATCTTGATTGCATGGGTTTTCCGAGTTCCATGCTATCTTACGATAGGTGTCAGACTTCACGAGCCGATTGTAGTCACGAAGTCTAATACCTATCTATAACGTCAATAAATTCATTTATTGGTCGCTGATCGGTTCGTTGAGCTTCGTATTCTTTTCCCGTGCCATGCATTCTACTAGCGCAGATTCTGTATGCCATAATTTTTTCTTATGGATGTTTCGATGTCATGACTAATGGGCAATTTTATCGAAATTTCATCTGTTTTTGTCCTTCTATCGACTAGTTTCGAAATATTTGAGCTTTCAGCGTATGGGAGTCTCCATCGATTGGATAGATGTTTTGTTTCCGGTAGCTGCTGAATTCTCGACTCTTCGAGCTGCCCCAAATGCTGCTCGCGATTCGTTGAGGGCGATACTGCTTCTTACCCTCTTTCGCTCTTACCTTTCGCAGCAGCTATGGTACGCAAATGCTAATTTTATTTCGATGGTATTTTCACTATTTCGCCAACTTTGTTTGAGTCTTGCTCTTCCAGTTAGCTACTGTTTTGCGAGGCGATTGGGCTAGAAGCCATGTTACGTCATTCATTGCTTGTACGGGTGGTGGAGTGTTCCTCGCTACGTGCATGTTAGATCTATTACCAGGTCTGTTCTCCTTCTGAATGCTGCATCCTTCGATTTTGTGGGCACCTATGAGGATCTCTTTCCAGACGCCATTGAATCATACGAGAAATCAGGATTCAAGTCGAGTTTCCCAGTCGCGGAAGCAGCTGTGGCGGGTGGGCTACTGATGGTTCTGACGATTGAACAGGTATGCTTGTACTATTTTATGGCAAGTTGGTACTTCTGTACGTCATCTCTTTCCTAGTGTAGCAATTTTTGGGCTTTTAATTAGTGTTGACCCTAGTACAGATACGGCAGGCTCTCTTTCGAGTCATAACCATGCATACATAATCGGCTCAGTTTTTCATATGTGCTGACTTCTCATTGTATCACTCTTTTCCTTAGGTTGTTCTCGCTGTCCAAGAGCGTGGATGGATTAGGTCAGGTCATCTGCACCTCCACGATGAAGGAGAAAGCTCTCATGTCCAAGTACGTACTTTTCGATGTGGGAGTGAGATTTTTAGCCAATTTTATTGATTTTTCACAAATATTCAGGATGTATCTCACTCGGATGATAGTGAAGAAGACGCGAATCCGATGTTGGGAGCGTGCCTTCTAGTGCTCGCATTGTCATTGCATGCGCTCTTTGAAGGTCTTTCATTAGCCGTCATAACTGATGCTTCTAAATTGCTGCAGGTTGGCAATTTTATTGACTCATTTCGGTGGGCTAAACTAGATAGAAGCTTACATTCAGGTTTTCGCTGCCCTTATACTCCACAAAAGTATAATAGGATTCAGTCTTGGCGTACGCCTTGTGCAAAGTGGCATGCGCACCCCATGGGTCGCTCTTTGTGCATCCATATTTAGTATACAGGTAAGTGCGGTTTCGCACATGTTAAAGAAAAGGCAGACTATTGTTGATCAGTTTTTGTGAGACTATGCTGGACTTATGAAGGTATACATTAGGTACTAATCGGCGGGCTAGGTGGAATGGAAATTATGTCTATGATTTCTGGTGGCGATCGATCAACAGCCGCCCTTGTTTCTACTATACTTCAAGGTCAGTTATAAGTAATTGGACTTCATTTTGAATGTGATTAAATAAAAATTTCGGCATATTCCACAATTACTGCCCCAAAATAAATTTTATTTTCCGTTCTAATTTCGCCAATAGAGGTAAATCGATGCCTTGAATACGAATATGATAATCGTTTTTAACATCTCGACACTGACGCCAGTTGGCCCCGCCTTGTTACAACGGCTGTTTTCACCAAATTCGGTGTAAACTTGTGAATAGGGCTTGTTCGGTGTCCTATTTTCAAATATGACAATCGCTTTTGGAATTATTACTCTGTAGAAATATTTTTAGCGCATATTTTTGCGTGTCCTGGCTTTCTATGTTATAATGCTAGAGGGTAGAGCTCTTTTGACAAAAGGGAAATTCCGGCCGTAGGCCAACTTGGCACAATCGTATGACAAAAGATGAGCGTGAGATCACAAGAAAAGGACGAGTGGTTTACTCACGCTCTTAATTCTCATTCTTATCCAAAGCCAGATCATACAAGATTAGCGAGCTAATTAGTAAAGAGAGCGCAGACGAAGGCAATTCATAGGGGCCGTCGCGCGCAATACTATTCGTTCTGTAACTCGATTTTTTCTAACAGGCAAAGTTTCGACAAAAAAAAATTTGAGATTTGGACAGTACTAAATAGTGGAATGGACCGAAATTTCAAACAGTGGGCAACCACTTAAACCTTTTCGTATAATGTTTGCCTGTGGAACTTTCCTTTATATAACAACCTTCGAAGTTCTGCCGCACGAATTGCGAAAGGCTGGTAATCGAATTTCCAAGCTGTTTTGTTTATTTCTTGGTGTGTCACTTATTGCAGGTTACATGATCCTCTTTTCCTGAAGCTGATTAATTTAATGATTTTGGCTTTCCTATTGCTTTATCCTATGCGCAAAGGTTGCAGTTATTAGTACCTCTTCCTTGGTATGCCGCCTACTTTTCACTTTGTCCTGAAATCGGTGCTCAAATTGCAACTGTCAACCTATGCCCTACTTTTTCCTTTTATATTCATTGTTTTACTCTAACATATAGTATCTTACTCCGTGATGTGCGTATCGTATTCTGCTTTTTGTGATGTTATAGTGACTTGAACGATTAGAATATCTCACACTTGGAAATGCAATTTGTAGTTTTTCTAGTCTTGTTATCTAACATAGCTCAGAACGGGTCACAGTGCTGTTTTTGGTGAACTATGGCTTACAGCTAGCTTTTCGCAATAGTATACACTGGTAGAAGAATTACAGAGTTAAAAAATCCGTGTTTTAATTTCCGCTCCTCTATTGAGCTGATTTATCACACAATTTGCCGAGTCATCGTGCGTAATTCACTTTTTTGGAGTGAGGCGTTAGCTGAACGAGAATGCGCAAGACCGATTCATTCTTCAGAGCTATAAAGCTACTTGAACTGTTTGTCTTTTATGCGTCATTACTTCTTCCTCAAAACATCGTCGTTTTTGTTAAATCGATTGTTTTGTAAAAGAACGTCCTTTCTTTTATGAGAAGTGTGAGCTTCTTTTTTATTGGTACGATTCTCTCAGGATTATGGTGAAAACCACTTCTACAAGCAATCCTGTATTTCACTTGCAATTTAAATGGTACATAGTCATCTGTTTTCGTTTTATTGTATAGACTTGCCATGAGCCTTATTTTGTGCTGCTTTACATCTCGTAATACTACGGCTCAGTCTATATTGTCAATTTTGTGCATTACTGATTGCTTTTTCGTTTTGATGTAAGTTGTAAATATTTGAGGATTCTTTAGCTGTTGTGTAAATTGTCATGCAGGTATATTGACCATAAACTTATGAGCTCTGCGACCATTCAGAAGAATACTGTAATGTCAGACAAGTACTGTTAATTCAACTTTTTGTGAAGTGGGCAAAATATTTCATTTACTTTACAGTGCAGCAAATGCTGAAGGCACCATGAGCCATGCTTTTTTATTTTATAGCATTTTCAGTTGTCGTATGGGTATCGATTCGGTGAGTCGAGCATATTGAATCATAGTTTCATCAGATTTGAGCTGAATATGTTCAGGTATTTTGGGATATTCCTCTCATGGTTACTGTCAGTAGTTATTCGATGTCCATTAGAAATTGGTAGTGTTGGTTGGTGGAGACTCAGCGATGTGCGAATTCGTTTACCAAGTGGACTCAACGTCTATGTTGATATATGCCAGCTTCAACTGTTCTCCGTTTTAGTAAGTAGCTGCAACATACGGAGCTCATCCTTTTTTTTTTGGCTTGAGGGAACAAATGATGAGGAATGGTCTCAGTTTCTTTTATTAGTATTCTTTTTTCTCTTGGAATGCCAGTACATTTGGTAGCGGCTGTCATTAATGAAGGTTGTCACCCACATTCTCTCTGCACATCAAGCTTTTTATTCGTAGTCACAGAAACCGCATTACAGTAAACCTCTTCTGCTGTCGTTATCTAATGTTAAAGTGGAAGGAGATGCTCAATCTCTTGCACAAGCTTCACCTACAAGGAGAACTGGTGTGCCTCCTAGGCGCACCGATTCTAAGCATTCTTTATTCTCTCGTGTTACTCAACTAATTCAGGTTGCTTTTTCCTTTCTTTCTTGTCTATTAGCACTCGAACTTTCCTTTCTTCTTCTTTTTTTGTTCAATCAATGTTGAATTTTTAGTATTGTGGATTGTATGTTTCTCGAGGACAAGTAGTTCTTTTCGATGCTCCTCCTGGATGTATTTTTCATGTAACCATCGATGAGCTGTTGATGGAAACGTTGGAAACGTTTCAGAAGCCGTGACGGGTACAGTTTTATAGAATCTTGTTGACCATTCGTGAACAACAGTACTCGTTTAGCTGGCAGCTCGAAACATCATGTTCACTGACGCGAGCAAAAGCTATCCGTCGCCAGAACACGATGGGTCACTCCCTTTTCGATCTTTGGTCTTCAATTTAGACTTTTCTGTAGATATCGCTGAGGTCGTCTCAAAGTCCGTATTTCCGGTGTTACGATCCGCTGTTGAGTTTCCGGAGCGGTAAAGTGTGAAGATCCGTGTATGTGTAGTGCTATAGTGAAATATGAACTTGCCACGTAATTATCACATGGGCGAAATGTTGCCAGTACACTACCTGTGTGATTGCAAAAGTGACATGAGCTAGCATGGATTCGAATTCTCGTTTTGCTCAGGCTGATTCGGTTGTTCTTTACGATAGTTGCTTTAGGTGTGTTCGACGAACTTGAAGAGCATGGAGACTCCTTCAAGTTGTCTGGAAATGCCGTTGACAATGCGGAAAACTTATCAATGGCAAAAGGAGCTCTTCTCGATCGAACTTCTTATCGGATTATGCATTGAAACCAACAATTGTCTTTGAAATATAATAATTTATCAAGGTGGAGAAAGGTGATTCCAAAATTGTCTTTATCCAAGTTCATTTTTCAATTCTTGGATTGGATTTTTTCAGTCGAATGTTAACGATAGCATTACGAGGACTGTCGGTCACCAAAGATAGCGGGAAGACTCAAACACGTGTAGTGGGATTGTCAGTTGAAGATCAGCGCCAGCGACTAGCTTTACGGACAAGTCTTCTCGTTCTATCACATGAGGTTTGTACGTTTGTATTTCCTTGTCTCAATAGCCTCTTCCAAATTAGACGATATCGCAGTCGGCAAGTACTCTGGCTCCCTGGCAGTGGGGGGCATCTCGCTACGAGTTTGCTGATTGTGGCGCAGTCTCCATCAACTGAATGCTTGAGAATATTCCTCAATTTTCAGAAACGGGTCACAGGAGTGTTTGTGCAAGTTATTTCGGATAGTGTTCAAACTTCTTCTTTCTATACAGGCATGTCGCATTTTGGAAACTTCACGTAGATTCTGTTCTTCCAGTGATAAGGAAAACCGTAGTACGTTCCTTTGTGGTTTCGATGTTACTACTGTTTCCATCTTGACGTCAACGATTTATGGAAAAAGAACATATTCAGGGGCAGTCACCACCAGTTGCTCCTTCGACACCACCTCGTATTCCTGTCACATTCTCTGTAGAAGTGGCGTCTATTTTTTGTGATCTCGTGGATGCCGATGCATTCCAGTCAACTTTATCTGTGCAATTTTTGAGTATCACAAAAGTAAGTTGAAACAAAAAATTCAATCTCCAATAATACCCGCTTCCTCGTCTTCAGTTGGATGCGAATCCAACAAACGGTTTGTCTTGGACGTCAGTTCATATTTTATCGGTAGGAATTCCCTTGCATGCAGTGCTCATGGGAGTGATATGGCACCCAATTTGACAATAGCGCAATAAAACACCATGTGATGAATCACTGAAAAGCGTCCTAATATCACGATGCGCTAAATGTTATAAGAGTTTGTCCTATATTTCCTCATCACGCTGATAACATTAATAAATTTTCATCGTGATCGGGAAAAATTCAAGTACGATTCCCACCTAACATAACCGACCTCTGTTATCCCTTCGAATTTGCAAGCCTATTTCACAAGGAGAGAGATGTCTTGACGGTGGAACTCTCGACATTCGGAAATAAATACAGCAGAAAGCACTAAGCGCTGCAAAAGGTTTTCATCATATAATCTTTCGGAAGGAACCTCCCCCCCCCCGGCTTTTAATTCTCAAATTTAATGCTGTCTGAGAAGAAGGGTATCGAGGTTCTCTCCGCTGACGCTTCATCTAATGCTGATTTTTCATCCAAGCTGAGCTGGAAAAGATCAGCATTGATTTGCTAAATAACGCAAAAAGGTGCAGCTACTACACGGCCAGCGCTTAGATAACAAAACAAAGGAGGCTTCTAAAAGTAATGAAGATGCAGCCCTTGCATCGACTTAGAAAACCAACAATTCTTTGAATTATTAATCTTTTTTAAGTGGTTCTCGATATTTCTAGGAAGAACATATGCTGGAAGTAGGAGTAGATTGTCTTTGCATTGCGGGTCCCAGCATACGGCTGGTAGATGCAACCTTCGAACGCCATCAGTGGGGACAAGTCGGTAAGTTC
>MU898604.1:0-12271 GCA_036418205.1 Ostertagia ostertagi | reverse complement strand
AAACCATCCGCTCACCACGAGCTCCCTCCTTTGCGAAAAAGAATGAATTGGTGTTGCTTTCGGGGTAAATTGCCAGCACCACGATGCCCCAATCCTCCCCCCCCCCTCCTACATACACATGAACCGTCAAACGGTTTCCTCGATTTCGGAAAACGAGGAGAGCGTCGAGTGCAGATCACACACAAGTTACGACGGCCAAGAGAAAGAAAAGAAAGCCATTTTCTTGGCCGTCGTCACTTGTGGTGTGTGGTCTGCACTCGACGCTCTTCTCGTTTTCCGAAATAGAGGGTACTTCGTTATGGTTCTGTCCCGAAGCCGTCTCAGGCTGATTTGAATGTGTGAAAAACAGTCAGAGACACCAAACCATTGGAGCTAAAAAATTCTCACAACAGTTGTGGAAGTGCTGAAAAAGCGTTCAGACATTGAAAACTTCTTGGAAAGCTTTGGAGCGTAGCGCTTGTTCTCGTCAAAAAGGCCCTGACTTTTGAAAAGCTTTTCTATTCTTTTAAACTTCTTTTCAAAGTTTTCTGAGGCCTCATCCAGTAAGAGGGGGCATGCAAAGCGACAGTCGCTGCCGCCTTCAGAAATTCCAATTTTATAGGAAAGGGTCTCCAGGGTGCGTGAATCATTCCCTTTTCCCCAGAGCTTCTTTCCCTCACGAAAAGTTCAATTGCTTCAGGCGCTATGAAATGTCGCATCACATGTCCCTATTGCATGAGACCGTTTTCGAGTATTCTGCAATATTTTGAAGTCTCATATTGTTTTTCACACTTTCAGGTTTTTTGCAGTCAAGCTCCTTATATGGAATTTTAGAAACCTTCACTCTTACTGGCTTGCAGATTTACAAATTTGATGATTTTGTCGCGAATTTACAGTTCATCACTGCCACTACCCCACCCCTGCCCGTTATCACGGTAACCCTAGTGGAAACCAATGTGTTCATTTTCATAGGTATTCATCACATTCTTCGATCAACTCAAACTAAATGTTCGGGCTGTGGATGAACTTTTCCCGAATCTAAACGAGCTTTATACGTCAATAAATGCGATGAGTAGCTTACCGGAAGATTTCGATGGACGTGCGAAAGTGAAAGCATGGTAAGCTTGGTAGTACTCTTTTTTGCTGCAATTACTGAATTATACCTTTTTAGGAATGACCCTTTACAATCGGAGCATACTCTGCAAGTAAATTACTGTATGAAGAAGCTAGTAATTAATTTCGACGGCAGTGCTTGAAGCGCATATTGTCTTATCAAATTTCTACACACTCAACAACAGTATAACCTTGTTTATTCTATGATTTATGTAAATAAAAATAATCAGTTATAAGGTGAAAAAGGTGAACTTCCCGCCAAGTGTGAAAATATGGATGCGAATCGTGATCAAATTGGATTATAGTGTGGTTCTAAGACAGGGCAAGGTGTCCACGGAATTATAGCGGGTAGTATTTATGACGTCAAGGGGAGAGTTCAAAGTTGTAAGCGTATGGGTTTGCACGGCAGAGCTTTTCAGAAAGGGAGAAGAGAAGCGGAAAGTCCTAAAAACGTTGCGATCCTTTAGTGCGCTCTGCAGTTGTTGCTGTGTGGACAGTACTACTAAAATGCGTCTACGATTACGATGGAAGTTGAAGACATGCGCGCAATCTAAGGAACTAACGATAACGCTTCAGCTCTGCCAGTTTCCGTTCGAGTTGACCCAAGCATCATTTTTAGAGGTAATTTGTAATTCTTCGGAAGGAATTTAATGACAGATCACTATTTTCGCGTCAGTTTTTGAATATGAAATTCATACAAAGAACTTTAAACTAATTTAAAAGCCAAAAATTTTGCAGGTTTCTAACCTTCTTTTCATTTTGAATTTTCTTGAGAAAGACAATGACCGCTATCTGACTAGAAGAGAGCTCTCTGTGCTATTTCCCACCACGGAACCATCGATGCTTTTCCCCAGTCTAAATACAACGGCGTTCACGGCAACAGAAGTCAACTGTCGTGTCGCGCAAGTTCTCGAACGGCACGCAGTTTCCCCTGATTAAGAATACGTTCTCTCGCAGCGGAGCATACACTCGCCATCCGACCGGCTGCGTCTCCGCACATTACAAGGGCCTGCGTAGACTCTCAACGTGCGCGTTGCCGAAACTGCGCCAGCGAGGGTTGACTCTGCGCGCAGATAGTAAGCTAAATCTCTGGGTTCCGATTTTCCATTGGAAGAGGCTTAATTTCCCTTTCTCAATAGTCAATTTATCCATTTATGCAATCTGTTGTGCCGCTCGCCTTTGATATAGGGCGTTGGAGGGGGGGGGTGGAACAAAACTCGTTAAATGCCAAGAACAAGCTCTGCCAGGTACTGCAGGTTCTATCAACATATCTTTTAGAATTATAGAAGTATAAAGATCAACGTGTCGAAAATTTCGGCATTAGAGTTCTAAACAGTTTATTTCTGTAGCAAGAAAGTTTGATAGCATTCAAAATTGACAGTTTTTCAGCGCCCATCTCATTATGCAAGAACTTGCAAGTTACTTCGCAGGAAAATTTCAGAATGCAAAACAAAACAATTTATAATTATAACTAATTTTAGAATGAAAACGTTAAAACTCGCATGTCCACAAAAGTTCCCAGTTTCTCATTATGCAGCATGAGCTGGGACTTTTTCAGGAAACACCAGTCGATTATTCTCCAAATCTTCTTTTCGCCTTGTAATTGCCTTTCTGAAGAAAAGTGCGGCCGCTTGAGGATTGATATGATTTTTAACTTCTGGTCTGCCACATGACGCGCCTTGTGATGCGGTATTCGAGCTGCAGCAGCGAGCACAAACATTCTTCGCTTTCTTCGGGCATACAAGCGACTGGACAAAGCTGCTCGGGTTGAAGGAAATGGTAGTCGTACTCAGAGATTCTCGACGCCATACTTGACCCTGGCGGGACACGAGGATTGCAGCGTTGCACGTACGTCTCGCGTTGTATAGTGTAGCTGCCAGGATGGGGCCGTTTGCAGCAGTTTTCGGCTGGAGATGGATTCCTTAAATTCCGTGTTTCTGCTCGGGTCGATGACACGTCCCATGGTGAAGATGAGGATGAATCCAGAGACGCCAAGAACTGCTGCGTACGGCCCCAGGCCATAGTGAAGAGAAGTCACTGCGCTGTCAAGCACGCGGTGACTTCTCCTGTGGCCGCTGCCCTCCGCGCGGCGCAGCGATTTCCTTGTATAGACTTTACTTGTACGTTTAGATTTGGTCACATTGCCCTTTACGGTCCTAGCTGAAGGAAGCGAGGCGATTGCTTTGCGACTGGTGAACAGCGTCAACCGTAAGCTGGCCCAAGTCCAACGAGTGGGGGTCATATTTGTGATTGTGGCAGCGGGGTCGTAAATCTTTCAAAAAAAGGGCCAACGCTATTGTTGACTCTGTTGCTGACTGGCCCGCGATCACCAACAGTGTCAACCGACCAAATGCTAGCACTGGCATGAATTGCACACATTCAAATAAAAGGTCAGCAGACCTACAGTTAAATTCAGTTAGTTGTACATGTGTTTATAGTTTCATCAGAGCGTATTTGTGTTTTCGGCTGACCCTTGAGATCACCACTCTTCCATCGTAGGATAATGAGGCGAACGTCCATGGATCAGCTGCCGCCCAAACACAGGCATACCTGGAAGTGCGAGCTTAATGCGATCAAAGATTCGCCGAGTAATCCTCAGGAAAATACTTGCAGCGGGAGAATTTCAAGGCTTTCTTCCTCCTAAGTCCGAGATATCACGCTCGAAAAGAAATATCTGTACAGTTCAAAAAGCAAACCTCAGACTGGATTTATTAGAACGATAAATCTTTTGAAAATTAATGAAAAAAGGTACATGGTTGCATAGCGTCTAATTATTAAACTGCCATGTTTGGTAATTTTTCTCTTTCCTGAGTTTTTCTCGACCGTTCACGGTCATTAACAGCAGCGTGAATTTGACGGGTAGTGGGCGGAGTGGTTTTAGTGACGTCACTAAACGTGATTGGTAGGGAGGAGCTGGGAGGTGATCCCAACCCTGTTCTCCAGCGCGCTGAGGGGTCTGATTCACCACTGACGTCATCAATCGTTCCATCCTTAGCCATCATGTTCAGTGCCTTTAAGGTCTGTGGAGCAGTGTGAGCCACTGTCGAAGATATTATTTGACCAACACACCCCTCCCCACTCTCTTTATGGACTTCCTACGCTCACCTCCCCCATCTTGTGATAGCCGATAGTGCCAAAAGCTTCTTTTCACCTGGTACTACGTGACACACTTCTAACTCCGCCCCTGATTCCAAACGAGGGTGCGTCGAGCGAAGAAGGGAGGAGGGTGGGAGGGGGAGGGGGATTGGCGGTATATTCAACTGCTGGAACAATTTGTCAGCAAATTTCACACATTTCACGCCGCTGTCTTCGTACAAATCGCTATTTGACACTGTCCTCAATTACTTAGCGTGTGCTCCCTCCTCTCACCATAACAAAAGAAACCCTTCCTGAAATCTTCGATTGTGGCTCACCCCGAGCACGAAGTCTCAAAATTGATATATTAAAAACGTACACGGACTCTCGTGCGTCCATCCTCGAGTTTGTCAACTTCGTCATCTTCTGCTGCATCATCTAGACCCATATCGCCCACTTCACTGCTTGCGGAAAGAACACATGACAGAACGACCGTGGCGTCGCTACCAGCTGATAAAATCAGCTGATCGTGGACGGGATGGAACCCGAACTAAAAAACACATTAATAAGCCAACGTATATTGGCGCTTTTGGCCAGGTCATTAAGATGTGACCAAAGGCGTGCGCGGCAACTTCATCTGGCATGGGGGACCTTTATAGTCATCATAACATCGCGCACAGCATTAGATACGTATCGATCTTCCGATCCGGTCGGACGATCGATACGTATCTAAGGTGGTGTGCTTTATACTTCGCGCGCCGCGCTTGCTCACCGTACGCGACGCGGACTATGTGCAACTAACTGCACGGCATATCATATTGACCAATTGCGACGAAGTTTTATCGCGCGTAGTGAAAGGTGTGAGGTAGTTTAACGCAGCAATATTTTAGGATGCCACTCGTTTCGATCTGTGCTACTGGACTGAGACGAGCACCAATCCGAATGGACGTAACGACAAGATTGAGGACTCTATGTCGCGAATGCCTCTCAGTGTCCCTTTTGCCGCTTTCATAGCAACACCTACAAGAACCACAGATATCAAAATTCACCACACACCAGGGGCGGGGTGCAGCAAGCTCCAACTAGGGAATGGGCTCAACTAGGGGATGGGTCCTCAAAACTCTGCTGCGTCTTTGGATCATCTCTGGACGCTTCCCCTGTTCTTGACCATGAGAGTTGCGTCATCGATCAGAGCAGAGACGTGATTTCGTTCACCCATCCTCGAATTGCCTTACTGCACCCAGCCCCAGAATCTTGCTGCCATTCGTCTCGGTCTCCGGACATCTGTCAACCGTGAGGCTAGGCAATTCAGCGTTTTGTTGTGCTGTCTGGGAGCTCTCACACAAGCGCACTATTACAGAATCTCCGCTTTCTTTACCTCCTTTCAAAAGGCTTAGTCCCACTACCACAAAGAACGTCTGCTTTCCTTCTACACTCTCACCCCCTGGTTGACAGAAGCCTTTGTAACCAACGCGTCTGACAATAAGGGCGTAATTGCAAGCCTTCACAGGTGTCATCGCTGCAGATAGCGCGATCGCACACCTATCAGAATTCTCTTGTGATCCATTACTACTCGATTTGAACATTACCTGCCAAGCCCAGTGTGCATGCGGAGTCACAGTCACCAGTGCGACGTTGGGATTCCGCCAATCCCACAACCGGACGGCACCGTCATCGCCACAGGAGGCTACGCTAAACGGGTAATAAATAATAACAATAAACAACACAGAAGAGCAGAAAATCACCAAAAGCACTAACATATGTTGCAAATTTGGGTTGAAATCCAGGTGTAACGCACGATGAGCGATGAGCATCTTTGATTCGTAGTGACTCCCTGAAATAGCTTCACAAACAGGTGAGACCTTCTAGACATTGAATAGTAGGGGCTTGAAAAAAGCCAAAGGTGGGATGACTGCTTCATCAAGACACAAACTAAATACTCAGGCACACAAAAGGAAATCCTTGGAAATTCTATTCCATATTGATTTGACTCCTTTAGTGATTCGTTGACAGAAAGGCAATTAGGCGCCACGATGAGAGGAGTACCAATGGCGCCCAGGCCAGGGCCTACTTCACAGAGTCCTTCTTAGAAGTTGTTTCAAGAATAAGTGATTTCCCACCTGCACATGGCACACATAATTAATAGGTAGTAGAGACTGTCCCTTCCACATCAGCGGAGTCAGCTCACAGAAACGACGGTATAGCAGTCAGTCTGATAACTGCTATACTGTGGTTTAGTAGCGTCTCGGAGGTCTTGTAGGGTAGAACATTTGGTCGGATAGGTCGTGAGTTTTTCCACATTTTCAGGCTCCGAATGAAGGCGAAATCGCCGGAACTTTAGCCAACGGAATCATAATCAACCTCATGTGCTGTTGACTCAAATAAATTAGTACTGTAAGTATGCCGAGGTTTATCGGCAGTCTAGTAGGCGATACTTGTTCAGTTATATTATTGGCGGAGTTTTGAATATATGAAAATAAAAAATAATAAAAAAAAAAAAAAAAAAAAAAAAAAAAAAAAAAAAAAAAAAAAAAAAAAAAAAAAAAAAAAAAAAAAAAAAAAAAAAAAAAAAAAAAAAAAAAAAAAAAAAAAAAAAAAAAAAAAAAAAAAAAAAAAAAAAAAAAAAAAAAAAAAAAAAAAACCAAAAACAAAACAGCGAACTGTCGTCACCGCGTTAAAAGACCTTGCTGTACATTTTCAGACCCAGGGTAAGTGAAGTAAATGTGTATTCAGGTGAGACAGTTTCTCCGAGTCGAAGCAGAGACCATGATGTATCACAAACGTTAATGTTAAGTTTTATAGGGACGCTTTGGGCAAAATTTTTGCCCCACGCGGACTCTGAACCCTCACTCGCTTATCGGCGGAGTGTCCTTTCCTTCATACTTCTAAGTCATCCCCGTTTCAAGTTTAACTAAGTTCGTGGTTATTTACCAAGCCTTACGCACCGGAAACATACGTAGTAAGTAGTTAGCCGACACTCGGCTCAGTGAACCGCGAGCTGAGAGCTTTAGCAATTAATTTTGACTTGTTTCAATACTATTACAACCAATTTTGCAGCGCACGCATTCTCGTTCATCAAACGGGACTGCAGCGGTATGAAACTGGTAATCGATATTAGAATTTTCGTAGCAAGCTCCGTCCACCTCAATATACGCTCCCCCCCCCCCATCACATTTAACCTTTCGCCTTTCGACACCTATGTCCACTTTTTTCCGGTTTTCTACTGCTCTACAACCGAACTTGGAACTTTTGCCACCAGCACGGCCCGATTCGACGCGCGTCCCGCCCACTGTGGGCGGAGCTCCGTCCAGCTATGTGTTTGCGCCTTCTTGACCTTGTTCATAAACCAGCAACTTTGATGGAAACTTTTTCGGCAAGCGAGAGCTGCGACCCAAAGCCCCAGCCATAATCAATACAAAACGAGAGTTATATAGAGGATTTCTTTTCAAGAAATTTGGTAAGGAAAAAGGAGAGTTAGAAATTGCGATGACGCGGTACCTGCAAGGCGGCTGAAGATGTTTACTAGGCTGACAGTGCATGCCCATTTCGCAAAGTAAGGTTGGCAAATATGCACTAGCCTTACCAGTCGCTACGTAAAATCGTGACAGATAATGTCTTTATCGATAGCCAAGCCGAGCAGGTTGCCACCGCTGTGAGGATTCCACGTTTGTGCATGTGCTGTGCCGTTCAGCGAACGTTTTTCCTTCACCTGAATTCTCACAATCGGTCGACAATTCGTTAAAAAAAAGAAATCAAAAAAACTGAAAATTGGTGAAAATGCGCCGTGCACTTGTCTTTTGCTCAGCGTCACAAAAGCATATGAAAACCCTGTTTACTTTGCTTTGGTATTGTGGATACCCGCCCATTCCAGTAGGATCGTGTTCATGAAAGGTGAGGCTTACGAATCTTGATATAGTCACATTCAAACTTCATTTTTTCAACGCGTTTGTCATTTCCGCGGACCATCTCGTTTGAGATATCAAAGATCGTCTCTCGAAGAGACATAAAACGATCGGCGCTTCCCAAAGCCCTTTAGTTTTCGCTCAACTCAGGTTCTCTACCTCGACACCTTCCTCCTAGACCTCAACTAACGGTAATACCGCCGCGTGTCCTGCCCCGGCCCCTGCGCTTACGACTCCTTTCCATGGACCAAATTACAATCCACTCGTTGGTGAATTACCCACACGGTTGAAACTGTGGAGAAGTGTTGTATACGGCATCATACAGTCGGTATCTCGAACTCTGATTGGGCGTGTCACCGGAAATGACGTGGCAGCCATCGCACTTGCTAGATGCCACGTGGATAAGATACTCCGCCAGATATCAGCGAAGCATGCTGGAAGCAGCTTATCCGCGCAATTTCTATCAAGTGCGGTGGCTGCCACGTCATTTCCGGTGACACGCCCAATCAGACTTCGAGATATGGACTGTACATACCCTCGCCTTCAAATGACCAGAAATTGTGCAATTGCAGAAATTGACGTGGCATTAACGTGGCATCGATTCAAGAACATCTTTGAGCACACGTGATGTCACCTTTTCATCGAGAATTTAGCCACGTGTGCCAATGCCACGTCAATTTCTGCAATTGCACAATTTCTGCTCATTTGAAGGCGAGGGTACAACTAAAGCTCACTTGTCGATAAAATACTATACAATTGATTTTTGTTTAACAAAGAAGGTCTTTCAGGGTGTGCCAAGCTCTTCAAAACGGTCTTTTGTATGAGATAGAGCGGACATGTCGGCGCGACACCAGATACCCCATGTATTAATTTTCACTGGAACGGCCGCTCTGAATTCCCACCAAAATGGCGGGCCGTAGTCGCACTTTCGAACCAGAAACCCATGAGTGTGCACGTGCAAGGAAACCATTTTGAAAAAGCTTTGAGCACACCCTGAACGACTCTCCTGATAACGGCAGCAGAGATGTCTGATTGTTCCCCTGACTACCGTTTCATGAACTTCTGTACTTCGGGTCCATGGTTCTCTAGAAATCCACGCGATCCAGTCAGAAGATCAGCAGCCATGTGCTGACTGTCTTTTCCCACTCAGAACAGAACACTTCCGACCAAATCCAATGTACAGAGACAAAATTCCGCTCGCCTTTGAATAATCCTCTTGTCACAAAACTCGTGATCTCACAAATTCTTGCTACATGCGCTAACAGCTACACGCTTAACTCGTCAACTGTACTGCCCACATTAACAACTGTTCTCCTGGTCTTTCCATAGTCTCTGCTTCATGGTTGTCGGAGGGAAGACTCTCTAGGGTCCCAACAGTATCAGATCAAAACAGACAGAGTACTCTTAGGCGCAGCAAGTTACGAGATGAAGAATCGAATAATCCTATACTCCGGACAAGCCAACAATAGAGATGAATGCGAACAGATGGCTATGTCTTCAGGGTAACTCGAGACGTACCGAGAACAGAATTCACCGACAAGGATTTGAATTAAAGAGAGATCAGGATAGATCCGCGCGTAATTTAGAGAATAAACGAGAGAAGAAAATTCAAATCGATGTTGTGAAGATTACACCTGTACTACAAACTGCATAGCTGCAGCTCAACTTACCTTCAGACCTTCTTCTGATTGAAAAATCTGCACTGAGGATCGGAAAAGAGAAGAAGCGAGCCCACTCTCTGTTGGTCCCATTCGTAGCTAAACGTGTAAAAAGTTACCAAAAAGAGCTAGCCAGGTAACATTTTCAGAAGTTTCTCTGTTCTCGTTATCATTATATCCTTTCCGCTTGGTATGCAAAACACTAACAACCTGCATTTTCTAAATTCACCCTATTCTCAGATTTGTCGCCAATGCCAGCTGACCGTTTTCGACTATTCTCTAACACTTACTTCGATGACAATTATTCAAAGATTTTAGGGTATTCAGTCTCAATAAACTACCTCAGCGGACAATCGTCGATGGCAGCAGAAGCCAATTCCTTCAGTGCTCCTTTGCTGCTGTCCATTTGCCATAAATGAATGCCGAATGTGGCTGGCGATCCATGAACTTTAATTGTAATGTGATTTAATTGTTCTTTGAATAGTGGTACGGCTGCATAGATGATAAAATGAATACTCCAGTCTGATACACTACGTATTATTCACTCCGGCGCCATTGTACAGCGTCACGATGTACTAGTGCCAGTTGGCTCTTTTTTTTTTATCTGACTATCATTTTTAAGGGGAGGCAGTCATTGTAGATCGATCATCACGATAATCTAAGGCTGGTGTCAGAGCCCGCGATTCGTCGCGCGATTCCCGCGAGTCGCGCGACGGATGGCAGAAATCGAAGTGCAGCTACCAATACTGCGAAGTGCTCTCCAATTTCGCCGCCATTCCTGCTTGATAGTGAAAATTGAATGACGACTGTTCACGATTCTACTTGTTTCATATTCAGTGTTTCAAATGCTCAAATGGGCAATTGCGATTCTTGCGATTCGCGCGAATCGCGCGACAAATCGCGGACTCTAACACCAGCCTAATGGTTCATTGATCAGGCCGAAATATGGGCAGTGCCTGGGTGGGAACCACAGCCTATGCGGGCAATGTGACCCCGCCGTGACCTCTTCTCATTCCGATTCCTCACCAAGGCGAAGCTCTCTGCAAAGCTGCGTCAAGATCTGATCCCACATCCCTGTCTTCTCTCTTCTGTACCTACGTACTTCTCGTGTCTTACCATATGCCCTTCGTATTTCTGTATTGCTCAAACAGTCAAATTTTGAAGGCAGTCGAATGATTTGGCAGCTTCCACGGCATTCTGTCGCCTACTCCCTCCACAAGTTTCCAGTTCTGAAAAAACCTTACCTCTGCAGTCGCGCACCCAGCAACCTTACCTACACGAGGGAGGGCCTTACTCAGTGATTTAGCTGGGTAATGTGCCTTCAAATAGCAATCCTGCTGTACAAGTGGGGTCCATATAGGCATCGTAGACATGGAGCACATCGGTCTAAATTCTCTACAAAACCATATATCGAATACCAACTACGGTTTTTCCATGTAGGCATAGCATTGATTGGACAGCATACACAATGTCACCCCGTACCGCAGAGAGGCTTATAAAGAAGGGCAAGGTTATGCTTAGCGCGAATGATAACACCCTCTATTTCAGAAAACGAGAAGAGCATCGAGTGCAGACCACACACCACAAGTTACGACGGCCAAGAAAAAGAAAAGAAAAGCCACTTTTTCTTGGCCGTCGTCACTTGTGGTGTGTGGTCTGCACTCTGACGCTCTTCCCCCTTTTCCGAAATAGGGGGTACTTGACCTCCCACCCCCGTACTTTTACAAATTCTTAAATTCACTTACAATTTGCAGCAGCTGAAGCCACAATGTCGGCACTGGATGGTGAGGCAGCCAAGCCACGTACCTCTCCAACTGTGTGCGGAAATGACAATGACGAGATCCGAGAGTACTCGCCATCCAGCGATAGGCGACATATCTGCGGTAGAACTCCATTTGAACGGATATTGCTACTCAATGACCCACCCATTGTCACCTACCTGATTATCCATCTTGATGTTGTGGGTTCCAATGAGCAAGCTGACGACATCCTCTTCGGCTGGCAGATTCGACAGATATCGAGACTCCAAGTCCAGCCCAAACATCAGACATTCTCCCATACTGAAATAAAAAGGCATAACAGTCACAAGAGTGAACCCCATTTAGCGCGTCAACATTCGCGCACGTGGGTGGAAGCAGGGTCAACCGTCCGTTGGACAAAGTCCAGAACGGTGGGGAGGGGTCGTATTTGGGGTGGAAAAGGGGGGTCGTATTTCGCGAGGTAGCGTTAATGTTACAGTAAGGGAAGTGATGATGCAGTTGGTTGGCGCGCTAAAATTTTGCCGTTTCACGGTGTGTATATGCCCCCCCCCCCTTAGAAAATGTTGCAGTGGAAAATGGGTGAAATAGAGGGAAAGTGAGAGGATGTTTGCGGTTTCGTGGTAGGTATATACCCCCGCTCGACGGCAATTTTGGAGGAAAAAAGTGGGCGGAGTTTGGGCTGTGTCGACTGGTCTCAGAATCGAATACTATAGAATGAGCCCCATGATGGCGATGGCAGGCGAGGGTGGTGAAGGGTTGACCCTGAGGGGGGGGGGTTCGTATC